>MU915459.1:2013-15886 GCA_036418165.1 Cooperia oncophora
ATTTCAGAAATGGTAAAAGAAGGTATAAAACTCGGAAACAAGATAAAACAAAAGAGAGAAAGTCATTAAGGGATGAAACCCGACGGCGATATTGAAATCTCGCAATTCGCGCGTCTGGCCAAAGAAGCTAGAGCGCGAGACAGTAGCGAGAGTGGTGGAGTGCGCCAGACAACAAGAGAACTTGAGTGAAAGACGCAGAGAAGAGGCCAGCCAGGCGGCACGGAGCGGAACGCCGCCCTGTCGGCGGTCCAACGTTGGACCCCCTGGCACCGGGTTGAATTTCGCCGATTGTTCCTTGGATTGGTGCAACATATGGATAGCTGACATTTTCACTTCGTAATTTTCTTTAGTATTGCATGCTGGTATTAACCGTTCATTAGTGGACGTTCGCAATGCTAACGTCATGCTTTAATTCTGAAGTTTTTTCCACGGAAATCTGCTATAACACCTCTGTGATGTTGAATCTGTGTTGGGCCTCCTTAAATACATAAGAGGAAGCTTTTTCGTACTCACAAATGTCATATTTTTGCCGTTCTCCATTGCACAATTTGTATAGTGACCTGAGGCCCATTTTGTACCACATGATATCTTCTCTTAGAATTCAGCTTATTGCTTGATTATTACTGTTTGAATAGCTGTGAAGTGTCATCTCGGTAGGGGAATAATACGATTTCAATTTATGTTTAAAAAAAAGCCGAGCTAGCAAATCCTTTTGCAGAGGAGAGCTATGGTCGCTCCGAGTCTGGCCTAACGAAAGTTGTCCTGAATGTTTCAATCCCTTGCTCATTCTGAACTCTGTAGGGTCATTATTAGTAAAATTCAATCACTGGTCAGTATTAAGACGATCGACCATTCATGAGAGCAGCTGCCACGCCTGTCCCAACCTTGGCACTTTTCCAAAACAGTTATGTATTGTGATGTGGAGCACAAAATATAAAAAAAACCGCAGCGAACATTATATTTAATGCTAGTCGAAAATAATGGGGCATTTGGTGCAATAGTAAGTCGGGTTACGGTATTCGTGATCTTGGTGGTTTTTTGAGCTCCAAGCTGTATTCCCACGTCATTTCTTCGTTTCTTTTTTTTCTGTGTTGAGTGGAGTATGGTGAGCCAAGAGAACAAGGTTTGAAGTCTTTTCTAGTAAACGTCCAAGAAAACTTTTTTGCTGAATCCAAGAGGAGGAGCTCCTTGAACTAATCGCTTCATCCATCCCAAGCTTTTTCTCCTCCCTGGTTCAATCCCAGCACTACAACTCTCTAATTTGGAAAACATTAGAGATGGTAGAATTTCACAGCTTCGAAGAACTCCATGTGTAAAGGCGCGTTCACACTTCAGATTGAAGAGAATCAGCCATTTTAGAATTTTGGCAGCGACCACGAGGGAATATATGTGATTCGATCTTGGACAGCGGATGCGTGCATTCGGGTGGGCGCATTGCCGGAAATTCCCAATCTCCCTCGGATTGTTGCTCAAGCTCCGCGCGACGACAGATCGATATCTATGCTTTCCTGTCGTGCAGTCTCTCACCGAAATCTGCTCAGTCGCGAAGTATGAACAGATGATGTGACTCTCATTCTATGTAAGGCATTGTTCACACTCTGCGGTCCAGCGTTTCTCTGAAACGCGGCGGTTCGGCGAAAAGCTTTCGATACATATCGACTGGCGGTTGGGCGAAGAGCCTGGCGGTTGGGCGAAAGGGTTTTGGTACGTATCGACGGGCGTTTCGCCAAACCGCGACGTTTTTCGCCTTCGACAAAACGCTAGCTCCATCGCGGTGGCGTTTTTCGCCAGCGAAATCGATACACATCTACTGCTTTTCGCCCAACCGCCCAACCGCGGCGGTTGGGCGGTTGGACGGTTGGCGATCCTTCGATCGATGACTATCTATTGCTTTTCTCCCAATCGCCGGGTCGCAATCTGTGAACAGTGCCTAAGGTTACTATTCTTTCTGCCGCCTACACAGTTGGAGATGCCTCGAGAGCAGGGACCACGGCAAATTCGGTTGCGTGCCATCTTTCTCAGACCCTAGTCATCCGCAGAGAGCGCGGATGACCAGGGTCGTTGTGGCCTAGTGCCCTTCCAACATCAGTGCCTTTTCTCTCTCTTTCATCTGGTAGTTTTGGGACGTTCTTGTCATGACCGGTCGTTGGTTCCGTATCGTTGGACCTATGTATTCATTTGAATTTCCTTGGTTTGCCCATTCGACACCCTTAGTTTCACAATTTATTTAGGTTTCGTTTTTTTCTCCAGTGATTTAATATTCAGCGTACTTTCTTTCTGGCGCTCGGCATGTCTTTCAAATCATTAATGAATAAGTAAATAGTCTAGAAGCCCATAGGTAAATATGAATAAGGAGCCCTGGCTGAGCTTTCATCTTTGAAAGACACGCGACATTCACATTTCTATCCTAGTTTTGTTAGAAATAAGTGATCTCAATTTCCGTGTCATCATGTGGACAAGCGATTTCATTTTATCGAGCGACCCTCTTGAGAGATGAAAGCGAAGGATAACCGCTGAGATTGCCCTGGGAATGAGAAGAGAGTGAGAAGGATTTGTTCTGGTTTGAAATGGGTCGGGTCGAAAAAGCTCGATAACCTTATTTGAACTGAAACTGAATAGAAGGAAGTAGGTGACCGGAGCTGGATCAAAAAGTAGTGGGTTCTAAGAAAAGGGCGAGTGTTCAAGCGAGGGCTCCCGCTGGGGGCTTTTCCCCCCACCCCTTTCTTAGAATTTTATCCTGAATAAGAGCTCGTAGCGGTTTATCAGCAACTCGTCTCTTTCAAACCTCAGAGCTGCAGTATACGATGGCAAAATGAGGGTAACGGTGCTTAATTGAATCAGCTTATGCCACGAGGCTCATCGCAAGAAAAAAAAAAAATTTCGAAACTTGCTTCAAATAAGACCTAGTAATGGTCGTTTGTTGTAGAAGGCTTCTCACCCGAATGTTAATGACGACATTAACCCGAGAGAGGGCGTGTTCTGATGGGTTCCTGCTGATCGTTGTCATTTTGTCTAATTGAAGTGGATTGTGGATGTGAAGTGGGCGGGGATCACACACTGGGGTGGAGAGTATCCTACGCCACAATTTCTGATATTCCTCCCGCGCATACATGCTGTTCTTCATTAATTGCATGCTGCCGCCTTAATCGGTTAATGTTTTCAAATAATATGGCCAGGCGGCCCGCGCGGCGCGGCGCGGGCGGCCTGTGTTTTTTTGAATTTACTAACCATAATAAAATCATAATCATAATCCTACGCCACAATTTCTGACATTTCCTTCGCCGCCGCATTTCACATGACGAAAGCGGTATGGCTCATTAAGCCTGCCGCACTCTGATTTGGGTTATGGGGAGGTTTTGCGAAAGCAAGCAGGCCTTTCCTTATATTTCTGGATCATATTCGATAATTAATTTCAAAATGTGGGTCTTTGATGTGTGTGTAAGGGAACACTGTGAAAGCTTTCATTCCAACGAAATTCTTATCTCGAAAAAGAGCGTTTGCAACGTTCGCGTTCAACAGTATCGGTTCTGCAATTAATAACAGGTTATTCGGTTTCGTTAAGACCAAAGTTCAGTTTGTTCGGAGCGTCCTGACCATGAGAAAAACTTGTTTAACTGGAAATCGATCGGTAATTTTCAATTTTTTGATGCTTTTAGGTCAACTTGTCCATAGTTATTTATACACAGTTCGGCTTGATAGGGGCATTTTGCTGGTTCTCATCGATCACTGTTGATCCACACTGTGGGAACCTGTGAATTCTCGTAAAGCTGTGCCACAGCAAGCGCTTCGCTCACACTTGACAAGAGTTTACAGGTTTCACCAAGCTGATGCGTGTAATTTCACCGGAACTAACTGAAGGAGTTAGCAAAATTGCAGAATACCGCCTTCCTTCAAATGCGAACTCCACGATTGTACATTGTGAATAGTAAGGTTCAGTTACAAACTTACAGTCAAGATCATGGGGAACCCCCTAATTAATGGCAGCCCCCGCGCTCGAGTAGTACATGGTCGTCCTTTCCTTGTGCTGCTTCCAGCCCCCAAGCTAGAGGCTGTCCCACTCTCGCGACTCCACAGCGAGCGAGGAGCGAGCTACAGCCGCTGAAAGTTCTAGTTCTAACGCCCGCCCAGTTGGACCGCCCACTTGCTAGATGCCCTCTGACGGAGAGCCGCTCAGTTGTTCTTTGTTGGGGCGGCGGGCATTAATCGGAATTGCATGTCCCTTTTTGCCGAGACCCGCGCTTCAGACCTCTCGCGATGGAGCGGTTCTGCGTCGCGTTGAGTCGAACGCACCGAATCGGCCGACTCATAAAGGCGATCCAATCGCTTGAGTCGTACGACCGCTTGAGCGGTGCAGAAGTGCGTAATAGCAGAATACAAATCCGGAAATATGCAGACTGTTGATTTATGAGGAGAGTGATGGTTAAGGATGTGGATGTGGGTAGTCAAGGATGTGCATGGGGGGTATTGATCGGTGAGGACGCATACGTAGGTATCGATCGCTTTTCTCCGCAGCGGAATTTGTGCATTTCGGCGTGTCCTGCGCATTGCGGCATATTCCGCTTTCTTTGAAATCGAAGTTTTTGTTTTCATTTTTGTTTTTTTCTACTCCCATATTTTCTGCAAGGGGGGTTATGTCTATTGATGTGTCTATTGATGGTTGCCAGGTCTGAAACTTTAAGAAATTGACGGAATGGCACCACCAGGAGTGGAGCCTGCGGCTTAATTTGACTCAACACGGGAAAACTCACCCGGCCCGGACACCGTAAGGATTGACAGATTGAAAGCTCTTTCTCGATTTGGTGGTTGGTGGTGCATGGCCGTTCTTAGTTGGTGGAGCGATTTGTCTGGTTTATTACTAAAACGAGCAAATCCCTAGAATGCTAGAAATAGTGGCTGGATTTTGGTTGTACGTCCCGTCTACTTTTAGGACGGGGGGGTATAAGCCGGAGCGGTGTTTAGATGCACGAGATTGAGAGATCTGTGATGCCCTTAGATGACTGGGCAGTTTAAAAAAAGTGGGCGGAGTTTCCCACAAGCGGACCTAATGACACACTTTTGCCTTAGCTTAGGCTTCAATTAATTTGCTCCTAGCTTAGCCTGTAGCTTTTGCAATAGGGCCGGAGTTTTTCCCACATTTCTGGAATTAGAATATGAGAGGCGGGGAAAAATGTGCGTAAATTTTCCGAAGAATTCAGATTGCGTGTGATGTGGGCGAGCTTTCACTCGTACGGGCGTTGGTGGCGGTTTTCCTTTATTGCGGCTTTCTTGGTCGTTTCAACGTACCTTGGGAGCCGATCTTGCATTGAAGATGTTTCCGTCATATCTGGTATTGGGCCAACGATTCCACACTTTTGGGTCGCAGTTTTGCCGTTCTCTTGGCGGCAAAGGTGAAGATGTTTATGCGCGTCTACGATGGATGCTGAGTGGGATTCCCCGGTAGCCTAAAGACCCGTTTCCGTCGTAAAAGAAGCCGCGTGACGTGAGGTTGTCCGCCTTGTGCGGACGATGGTTTTTCCTGTCTCTTCGGGGGTGTGTGTTGTGTGTCTGTGTGCGGTTGGTGTGTGGGTGGGGTTTTGTGGTGGGTGGGTGGGTGGGTGGTGGGGTGGGTGTGGTGTGGGTGGGGGGGTGCTGGTGTGGGGGTGTGTGGATGCAGCTGGACGGAGGTTGTATCGCGTCTGACTGGTGGGAGCGAGGGTCGATTCCGTCTTGTCGTACCTGATAAGACCGCTGTTCCGCGGAAAAAAGCGCATCCGACGAGGTTTGTCGGCCTTTCGGGACGGAGTTTGTCCGTCTCTTGGGGGCTATTGTGGCGAGTTGATCCTGCTGACAGTGAGGGGCGAGTATTGCCCATCTACGCTTCGAAGTAGGCGGAAAATAAGGGTGGCGGAAAAAATCGGCTGTGGGGATAAAGGGTCATCTAAGGAATCACGATTAAAAGTGAACGCGCGATGGGAGTTCCCGCTTGAGGGGTACCGAGTGTTTTTTTTGTCTCTAAAATGGGTGGGGGGATGGTATGGGATTTCCGCCGTCGTATGCTGATATAAAATAGCAAAAATCCTCTTTGCTTTCCGCACAGGTGCCGAAAAGCAAGAGGGGGGAGGTACCGCTCCTCTCATAGTCGTCTGCATGTGGTAATGTGTCTTGTTTAAGCAAACTGATCCTGTGGGTACGGTTGCGCCAGCTAGTCGCTTACAGTATGTCCTTGAAACCTGATTTCACTTCGTTGCCTGCGGTGTGTTAGTGATTATTGCAACAGTTTGCTTGTTCGACTATTGGTTTTGCGGCGACTGTGTGTGGGTGATTCTGGCTAGGTTGTTACTTTCGTAGTTTCTGCGCATGGTTCCCTTTTTGTCAGTGAGGCTCTGTTTTGCGTATGCGAGCTCCAAGCGATTGGATTCCTCTATTTCAGGGTCTTGATTGGCTTGTTCTCGCTAAGTGCGAGCGCAGATGGCGGTGGCGCGGATTCGCTGTATAGTCGGAGACGCGTGTGCTGTCGAGCTCGGGGCGGCGTGTGCTTGTGCCTTGGATTGAATGAGAGTTCTGCCTTCATTTTATGGGTGTGCGATGTTTGGAGTTCGTGAGTCTAGGGCCACAACAGCCAGAGCCCAAGCGCCAGTCTTCTTGCTAGGGGGCGTAGAACGCGGGTAGAAAAATCGACGAGTCCTGACAAATATTTTCGTGTGCAAAAGCTCGGACGCATATCAACACCGAAGAAGCGCAGCTGCGTGACCGTATACCCTAGGAGTGTACTGGATTGCCGACGTGATTTGATAGTTTCTTTCCTCTTTTCTAAATATTTGTTCGTTCCGTTTGATGGTTTTTTGGGGTATATTTTTGCTCGGTGCGGATGTGGAAATGATCGCACTGACTGGTGGGGGTGGGGATGTGAAGGAAGGTATGGTACCAGGGTTTCGTTACAGAGACTGCGAGATAGGTGGGGTGTGGGGTGTTTGTATGGGTTTCGTAGCCAGGTTAAGTCGATTTTTTTTATGTAGTTTTTTCTGATTGCGACTCTTGCTTACTTTTTTTTCTTCTCTGTGGTATGGCGACTGGTGTTCAGCTACCTGGTTCCTAATTGGAAAAGCAAACTATCCATGACACTTTTATCGCGGGAGCTGTCTTTGAAGAACTAGCTGCCTCTCCGGACGAGTTCTCCGGACCTCCTTGTATTGTGCTAGCAGTGAGATAGCCTACCGCTTCTGACTCGCCAATCGTTTTCGCGTCATCCAATGCTTTAACAATGGAAAAAAAACGAAAGATACCGCCAAAACTGAAGTCGTTGCGAAAACAGCGCTTGAGTGGGCGGGAGAACTAGAAGCTCTGTCTTGAAAACATTTCTGCGCTGAAGCAGTTCGTAGGCGTCCTTGTACAAGTAGTCTTGCCCTCAGTTTCTAAAATTATCCCGTTCTGGCGGCTTCACATCGAATAAAGAAGGCTCTGCGCCCTCATAAGTGGCAGTTCTGACGCCTCCCTCATCGCCCCGCCCAACAAGATTGAGGGCTATTTTCTGTCTTAAATTCAGTTTTTACACGTTTTTTTTTCGTTTATCTTCACTGGTAGAAGGTGCCGGCATTGGATGACGCGAAGAAACGATTAGTTAGTCAAGGCGGCAGGGTATCGCTTTGCTGGCATGAAACGAGCAAGTGCGGAGAAATCATTTAGTGAAACTGCCAGAGACATAGGGTGTAATTGCAAGCTGCTTTTGAGTTTGCGGTCACCTTCAGGCCAAAGATCACCTTCCGAACCCATCTGGGACAGTAGTTTGGTTTCTCGTATGGCACAATCCGTTCAGTTATAATAGGTTGTTTGGTCAATCATTGCTGTTCTTGCAAATCATGCAGTTCACACGACCAGAGAATAATTCACATTTGCATGCAAATTCGTGATGAGAACGTAAGTCTTGCAAAACGAGCTCTCCCTCTCTTCCTTCCTTTTCCATATCAGAGCCATTGAAAACTGATATGACGCATTGAACCAATGCTACTTGAGTCAGATTATGATGAGGTTCAGAGGGGTAGTGGGCCTCTGAGGGATTGGCGCGTTGTCGCTGGGGGAAAATTTGCAAAATGCTACCCTCCCCCTTGAAAATTCCTGCTGGTTACGACCCTTCTCCTCCCCCATCTGTCTCCTGCTTCCCACTGTTCCTGAATTTTCTCATTTTCCAACTTCCTCCAGCGTCCAAATACGACCCCCCCGCTAGGACCCCAACTTCGACGTGCCCTGTCTGATGGAATAGGGGGGGGGGGTGTGGCCATTCCGCAATGAGCGCCTAAGGAGCCGGCAATGGTTGTGCCACTAAACGTTTGTGAAAAAGTTGGAAAGTGCTAGGCGACTCACCGAGCCTGGACCACGCACCTCCGAAATTGCAGAACCTTATGGCACAAGTGTGAAATTGCAGACCGTCTGTCACCGACACATAGAGAAACATTGCTTGAAAAACATTGCTTTCCCTACCTCAATTGTTCGACTGCAGTTTATATTTTCCGCTTCCACTACTGTTTATTTCTATAGTTTATTTTCTGGCTATTCTATGAATTCCTTTACATTCTCTTGGAGTAATAGAAAAGCTCTAGAAATAGTATCGTTTCCCTGGAGATCGACACGGAGCCATTCATAAACGGTAAATGTGCCCAGCACCCTTTTTGGCGCCTGGCCTTTTAGTGGATGGATGAAGAGACGCGGAAAAGGACAGTGCCGAAGGATGTATAGAGGAGGCTTTCAGCGTAACCTGATGTAAATGGGGGCTGAAAAAATGAAATGGGGCATCAGGATGCTGTTGAGTTGAGCACTTTAGTGAAAGCTCGCCCTTCTATAGGCAACGGCAAAGCAGCGTTCACACTTCGCCACTCGAGCGACTTGGGAATCGCACGAATGTGACCGATCGCGCTACACAGCTAATAGTTAGACCGCTAAAAGTGCTACTCGACCATATTCTGGGCGTTAGTTTGATCGTTTGCAGCTGTTCAACGATTGGCGTTGGAGCGGGGTCTGTCGTAGTCGCTCGACGAGATCGCTTAAGGCGGGAGGTCTGAAAGCAGTCTAGGTTTAGTTACGGAATAGAGGCTAAACTTCTTTGAACCCTACTCCTTCAGAAAAAATTTCGTTAAATATCTATTTAACTCGTTCACTGATTTTAAAAAATTCATAGAACACCAACAACATAACCATTCATGAAACACTAGCAATGTCATGATGACCTATATAACGAACCGGTCCTGCATGTGTTATGATTTCGGGAGAAGTTTGTTTTTTCTTTGGATTTTTGGACTTCTGTGGCTTATCCAAAGTCCAAATTCGTGTCTTCGTCGATGGTTGGTTTGTGCAGACCTTCAGGGGAGTGTCTGGCACTTGCGAAGATTCCTGTGATCGGTGGACTGTCCTCGACGTTGCTTACTCAAGCCGCTTGTCTCCAACCGAAGAAAAATACGGATACGGAAGAATACGAGTGGTACTGCATTTTAGAAGCAGGAAGTATAAGAGCAGGGTCAGGGCGTCGGTATCAGAGCAGGAGACGTCGTAGCGTTGCGAAACGTTTTACTTAATTTTTTTATGCGTACTCAACATGTACTACAGCCAAAGAGTAGTAAACATTACGAGTGGTCAGGATGATGGCAGTCACATGCCCACTCATAATGATAAAGTGAACGCTTCTTACTCATCTTCTGTTGAGGGTTCCTCAGCGTGGTGTTTGCCTGGTCAGAACACTCTACTTCCTTATTGAATTCCTTCTGCGTAACCCCCGAATTTTGTATCCGAAATTCGATCTCCCACAGCAAGGGCAGGCGCCATAGGGAAGAAGTGGAACCACACTACTTTACCAAACACTCACGATTTGAGACTTGATAATTATTGTGTATGACCGCGCTCTCTGCCCTCCAAAAAACCAAATTTTGTCCTCTCTCAGTGGGAATTCCATTCCTTTTCTTCCCAGGCAATAAAACCAATGCCAGTGAATATCTCAACGAAATGAATGTTCTATTATTGCAAAGCCTTTGTTCCTTTTAATAAAGTGTTAATGTAGCGGAAGCGGTGTGGTGGCGAGCGGCACGTGCGCGGTCGGGACCAATGCGGTCAAATCCGCACGCCCAGGCCTATCAACTCCCAATGTGCCACGCCGCGTTTTGCCAATCAAGAAGGGGTCGTATTTCAGCCCTGCAAAACCAGCTCGTTCGACACCATCCCTGGCCCCTCGTGGCTTCCACTGTTAGTGAAGAAGGGGTTGGCGTTGCGCCAGACCTAGTCCCTCTGATCTCCACCGTCCTCAGCGAACAGTACTGTTTTACAGTCATGAAAGTAGGCCCTCCCCCACTTGTATCTCTTATTGATGAGACATCAGTCCCATTCCTTTTTGCCGTGTGTTACATTGCGTCACTAATGTATATAATGAGCATGGGCTATTTATGTCCTCACCTTTTTTCTTGTTATGTACTTTCAACGTGGAAGAGTACTCGCTAAAATTAGTTATTTATCTTTCTGCGCTTTATTCGGGCTTCATTAGACTCTTTCTTACTGTAAAAAAAAACATAATTCTTATTGTTTCAGATTCTCCGGGTATAAACTGAATGGGATGTCCGGCGAGGATGACTGGTTAGTTCAGGCAGCGGCTCGTGAAGCTGGCATGCTTCCTCCAGCACCTGACTCGTTTGAGGTATGGTTTTTGCGAATGAGGCACTGTTTTTATAATTTTTTTTCTACTTGGAAAATTTGTTTTTTGTTATGCTCAGTCAGGGGAGCTCGTCTATTGTTGCCTTCCAATACGGCAGCTCCTCAACATAAAGTTTTTTCCCCGCCCTTTCTGACCCAGGATTTCTCAAAAAAAGTTCGTGAACCGGAGGGGAATCCCAAGGGCTATGAAGTGCCCACATTTCCCCGCAAGAGAGGTTCATTTAAAGACCTCTCTTGGCAGAACTAGTGCGAATCGCCTCAGCAATCTAGACACAGCTTCCCCCCCCCGCTTATGATCTCAAAAGAGTTGATATGCACTGATCGCACATGCCTGCGGTGCAGTTCGGCTCGGTGGGGGCACCAAGAGCGGCATCCAGCGAGGCCCATACAAGCCAGCTGAAGACGTGCAAATTCCTGTAACTAAAGTAGCTCGCATTTACGACTCCGCAGTTTTCTATGAGTTGACACGTGTTGACTTAGTCACCATGTACTAGCTAGACAAACTTGTTAGAGTTCAACATGCCCCCTCTAAACCGTACAGCGCCCAGGCGTCTTACTCCACGTCAGTTTCGTTGAACCGTCTGAAGCATTTACAATAGAGCGGGACTGGAGGATAGGATTGTGATTGGCATTCAGAACTCTGATAGCTTTCCCAGATGCGTTTCGCATACAAAAACGAGGGCAGAGGGCACAGCCTTTGATGTTCTTTTCGAAAAGAAACCTTTCTGAAAGCTTTTTGCATAAAATTCAATTAAAACCAGTGATCGTTCCCAAACGAAAGATGTTTTTTGCCAAGGAAATCAATAGATCTGTAAGATTATTCTGATAGCCTCTCTGATCCCAATTTTTCAGTATTCTGCCAAACAGATCATCACTGAATACGCATGTATCCGAAAATGACTTGTGGCTTGAAAAGAGTACTTGGAGGGAAGTCCACCTCCTGTCCATCTTCGTTTTCCTCTCAAATGAGACTTCTCAAAGCAGCGGCGCGATGCGTGCTTCCTTCCTCATTTACCTCCCGGTAAGCAATCAACCACAAAATTCATCAGCTTAGAAGACCATGCTATTCTTCTAGCGGGTGGTCTATTATCCATAACATTTGTTTCTTTTCATTGTTTTATAGCCATTGATCATCATATATTTTTTGCTGTTTTGTCAGTTGTAGAATACTTGAGTACTTGCTTTTCAATCCAGGACGACTTTTAAGTCAACCCGAACACGTCTCAAATCAAATTGAACGTTTTTCAAACCGAATCGTCTTATTCAAATCAAATTTGTTAAGTGTATGGACGAACAAAAGGAACAGTGCGTCCAAATTGATTTGAAAATCGTCCAACCTGATTTGAAAAGTGTCTTGATGGTTTAAAAAATGGCCGGCTCCATTTGAAGAGCTTCATGTCTGTTATGGAAAGCCCTGTCTTGAAATGGCATAAATCAATTCTGTCCTTTTATCGACGATTTCCAGGATTCGGATCGCTTCGAAGGTGACTCTGAATGCTCGTGGGTATCCAGTGAAAGCCTCACACTCGCAAAGAATTGGCGTGGATGGTCCCAGTCTTCACCCGGCGATACCATTCAATCAGGCAAGTTTATCATTCGTTCCTTGTGCATTTTGACTTCCTTGTTATTTGACCTTTAAATTTATTTTGATCTTGATTTTTTTCGAAAGGCCTCTTTTTCAGGCATATCCACATGTATTTATCCGTACCAGTGCAGCTATTCACATTCGGGCCGGTATTCATCGGCATCGAATACTGTAACTCAAAGAAGTGTTTCATCAGAAAAAGGTGCGTTCACGGTTTTTCGGTGCAATCGTTATCAAGGGAAGGGGGGGGGGGAGGGTTTATGCGGCAGCGAGCCTACTTCTGCTTTACAAGACTAGAACGCTGTGACTCTCGTCCTCCGTGTTCTGCTAAGGTAAGCGTGAGCTTTCGCTAAGGGAAGGGGAATAGACGCAATTTATCATAAAGCGCACTTGGAACAAGAAAAGCCGAGAAAATTCAAACAACTCGAAACATTTCTCTCCGAGGCATATACGTCCTTATCTCTCCAGCAGCGAATGCAAAGCACCATGCTGGGGATCCACAAGTTGCGTCGTCTCAGGATACTTGTGCCTCTCCCCTTCATCCTTTTTTTTCTTCCTCCTTTCTTCTTTTCCTCCCTTCTATCTTCCCTCTTCCTTTGCTTTCTGTCCTTCACTGCTGGGCCAGTAGATACCATGAGAAAATACCTCCGGACCCTCGCAGCGAGAGCACGTCCGTTTGACAAGTGCCCTGTAACCGCCGTAGCCTGCCCCCCCCCCTCTCCCTAACTGCGATTGCATACTATTCGCCACTCTGGTGCTTACCTTGCTATTTCTTGTTTTTCTTGTTTACGCTTTCACTTGTGCAAAACTTTTTACTTCTTCCTTTTTGAACTGTTTGATATCTTTCTGAAATTATTCTTCTTAGCCCCAAAATCTGTCGCCTCATTGTCCGACTTAGCTGCTCGGGTATGTGCTCGCCAGATGTCGTTTGTGGAGTTGGAAAGAAATTACCGTGATATTTGTCAGAGTGGAAAACAGGTTTTTCTCTTCTTCCTTGCTTCGATTTTTGTAGCTCAGCATACTTAGCCAGTATTTCTACAGAAAAGTGAATTTCCTGTGTCTCACTCGTTGCCGGACAAGTTATTCCTTTCTGTGGTCTACTGGTGTTTCCCAGCTACAGCGGACGATATTCGATTGTACAGGTTCGTTTATATTACATTTCTTGGGTCTTTTTTCTGTTATATTTTGTCCTAAATTTTTTGGGCGTGTACCTTGTTGTTTATTGGTAGCGTTGCATTGCATAAGGTGAACCTAAAACACACAAAACACCTTTAAAGACAGCCCTCGTGCTCAAGTAATTCGTGGTCGTCCTTCCTTGTACAAGCAGTCCGGTCTGTTGTTGCTTGTGGGGGCGGGAGGAATTAATCGGAATTGCATATCCCCTTTTGCTGACTCGCTCGTGCCCATCAATAATTCTGCTGTTTTTTATCACATTTTATTCATTGGGAGCACATACAGTCAACTGCAGCCCATCTCGCAAGATAAAACGCGTGAGTTCCTAGTGATGCTACTTTTTGGTGCAAAAGCTCGGCTGCACTAAAAGATGCACGCTATCGTGACCGTAAACTCGTACGCAGAATCTTTGAAAAAGTTTCTTTTTGTTACAAGTTTTTCGTCGGTGTT
>MU915460.1:0-10944 GCA_036418165.1 Cooperia oncophora
ATCACTGAATGGGTTGTATTAGCAAAAAAAGTAAGTTAAGTATTGCAATAATGATGTTCGTAGGTCGCAAACTATGTAGGTGGTTGTCTGGCTTTCTCTAGCGTTAGCTGTATAATGAGCTTCAATAGCGCAATACGTCGATAGCACGGCTTCACCTCACGGAGAAATACAAGTAGGCCTAATTCTTCGTCTCGTTTTTGTTAACTTGCACCACTATGACTGTAAGGAAGATCTTACCTCCTTTCTTAAAATAAACAGGAACTCACGATGTTCTTCTCAACAAAAGATGCGAACGCTGAAATGAAGAGGTTCAGAGCTATTTCGTCTTGAGGCACATTGTCCTTGATATCCATAAGATCGTCGATGAAAGTTTTATCATCTTTCAAATCGTCGTCGAAACCTCTACAAAAGAAAAGAATAGAAAGAAATGTTTTACGTATGCCAGAAACTAGGAGTAAAGCTATTAGATTGCTCGAAGTCTGCTCAATGCTCTATCCAATTCACACATGCTTGATAGTGTGAAGAACAACGCTCCTTTTGCAACAGGAAAGAGGAATCAAGGCGGAATGAATGAGATGGAAAGGGCCAACGCATGCCAGTTCGCCTCAAGTAAAAGATAAAACAGGCTATGGTTCGCCACTGCAGAACTCTAGACCTCTATAAGGAGTCCTAACGCTAACTATCAGCTGTACTAAAGTAACGACTTACTTTGGTAAGAGACGAACGCATGAAATACCACCTTCGACCGTCATCACATAACAGAAGCGGTCATCACACGCTAAATATTCTCTTAATGCGAAAAATTACCAGAACAAGAGCAAGAAAACCCAACCATGACCAGCTAGCTTCGTTTCGACAGGAAAACCAAGGACTTTGTTAAGTGGCAACTCATTGTGCCTGGATGGACGATCTGGCGGGTATATCGACTGAACTGAAATGCAATCACCTTCACTCTACATCCCAGAAATAGAGAGGGCGTAGCTGCATGTTCCATTTGTATATCGGTTTTCATGGAACACAACGTGTTTCGTAGGATATTGCTATGCCAGACAAGTGCTATTCTGTCTTGTGCTGAGAAAGACATAGTCACGATCTCAGAACTGCAGTATCCCACGCAGAGTGCAGCAGCTCTCACACTCACATGAAGTGCGCAGACACGCCCTCTCATTCGGGACATGAAAAAAGCTGGATCACATTGCTGAAGCTGGTTCTGATGAATCATAAGTACTAAAATAAAGTGCTGTAACCTACCAAAATGCGGGTAGAGAATTATTACTCCATCGGTTCGTTCGCAACTGGATGAGTTGGAGGTCAGCCCTGGTACGCATAGAGACACGCGCCCGACAAAGCAAGTCTCTTCATCAGCCTATAGAAAGAAGGACAAGAAATTTCCACGATTCCAAATCACAACGGATGGTGAACTAAGAGGTACTCTTGAAGACAGCGCTAGCCAGCTAACGGAAGGGCATTCAGTACCCTCCAGAAAAAATATGGGGGAGTTGTGTGGAGAGGTCTGAACCCCAATCAGTTGAGAAAAAGTAAATGCATCAGTGCCAGTTTCATTACGTTCATTTAAAAGTATCTGAAAATAAACACGGAAGGGTGACTGCATGGAGAAGGAACGACTATAACTTCCAGGTAGGAAAATCAAGCGAACGCCTCCCCCTCCCTTAAAGACTGCACCGTGGATCCTGGTCCTTCCTTACGGAATGGGTTCGCTTACTCGTAGGGTATGGGAACGGCGCTTGAAGGTATCTGGGTGACGTCCCCATACTCTGCCGACGCCGGAGCTTGATCAACTATTCGTCTAACCATAGCCAAAAGCGCTAGTTTTCTCTGAACTCTCTCCGGTTCTTTCAACTGCATGTTCCTTGCGAGGTTTCAATATCAAAACGAATGCTGCATACTGGGAATAGCGCGGGCGGCGCTCCTTGCATTTTTGCAAGGAGATAGTGTTACGGTACTACAGCTGCGGACCCGTTCACCTTGCATCGAAATGAGCGTCCTTGAAGGTGAGTGTATAGTTTGTCTTCACGCTTTTGCAAATCCCACGGCTCACAGCCATTGTCCGCCACTCAGCAGTAAGTACCGCTCAGCATTAAAGTAATGGAACGCAAATGGAACTGGCACCAGTTCAGGGCCATAAACTCACAAAATGTCTATCCTCCCCTAGCGGATTTTCGCTCTTAAGGCTAGACCTGATTCAAGAGCCTCTGAACAGTCAATCATACCTTAAAATCATGCACGTGGCTACTGCCAACAGGTATTACTGAAAACCAGTCCACATCAGTGGGTGCGCCACTCTCGAGACGAGTCATTGCTGGAAACAACAAACAATTTTTTTTGCCACTCGAGCATCTTACAGTTACTCTTACCTAGGAAAAAGGTGACATCCAAAGTATTGTCGTGACTTCCTGCCAATAACAAAAGCAATCCACCACGGAATTTAGCTGCATCAAGCAACCAAACACTGACTCCGGCGATTAGTCGTCCTCGTGAAGACCGCTGAAATAGAGCCCATTAATGCACTCCCAGCACATAATGAAACCAATAATTATGAAGCGAACTTAATAGTAACTGCATCTCCCTCCACTAAAACGCTTCAGCGCTGATGGGACAAGGAAAAAACGCATACAGTTTCAAACATACCTCAAAATATCCCGTGACGTATCCTTCCAGGAAGGTACGGGTGTTCACGGTCCATGCCAAACATTTCTTAGCAACATTAAAGCAGTTCATACAGCTTGGCGAGATCGTAATAACAGATGCATCCAGGGGCTGAATTGGCTATCACTACTAAATGACTATCAAAAAACGGTGATAATCAAGCCCCTTCTCCAATAACGTCCTGTTAGCTGCGGCTGAAGGGCGTGTCAGGCGGGATGAGTTTGGCGCGGCGCCGACAGCTGTTGAAGCTGGTGCAGTAACATGTTGGGGAAACGACTGATACGAACGATACGAAACATGCTTGTCATTTGCTTGCTTCAATAGCTGCTGGAAAACGGGTTGGGCGCCCTGCCAAGCCCGTCCCACTCAGACACGCCCCTTCATCTGCAGCGAACCCAAGCCGTAGCTAATAACTGCTAGAGAAATAACATTTCGCCAATATGACTACTTCAATATAGTAGTGACTAAATATATTGATGTATACTGTATATACGAAATGTATTCACATGTACATATGTAATAATGAGAATATAGCGATAAAATAGATATGGTAGCAAAAAGTGAAAGTCTCTTACAGTACTGACATTGCCATCATCCTGAGAATATTCTTGAAGAACCAGTGAGTTGATGACATGTGAGCTGAAATCACCACGAGTAGAAACAAGCTCAACGGAGAAGAAAACCTGTTTGGGGTAAAATTGGAGAAACCTCTCCGTGGCAGAGCCCTGAGAGCCGAAGATTATATTCGACAAACGTCTTCCTATTCCGCGAGTTTCCCTCGAGCCAACTTTGATGCACTGGATTTCTCCTCTCGTTCGAACTGATCCGATACACAGCAAATAAACAGAGCCGGATGTTGTAGTTAGTGCGAACGAAGTCTCTTCAAGCAAAACGATTAAACTGAGTTGATGACGAAAACATGTGAAAGTAAGAACTGGTAGGATTACAGTCATGAGGATGAAGAGGCGTGTCAGAGGGAAGTAAGTTTGGCGCGGCGGCAGACCCGTTCTTCAGCGGTTGTTGAAGCGGATAAGCGATTATATTTGATGGAAAACAACTGTTAGAACGATATGATACAGCACTGCTGCTTCCTCGCATCAACAACCCGTGGAAAACGGGTTTCGCGCCTCCCCAACCCAGTTTTCCTGTCACGCCCCTTCATCCGCAGCGAACAAGAGTGTAGCAGAAAAAACACCGAGTCAACCCACCAACACCTGACGATTCTAGAAGTTGCACCGATAGCGTAACCTCGCTTGCCAAATCAATGACAGTTTCGCTGTGAATTGAAGATGTTACGGAGGGCCAATGGCGCGCGACCCCCTCTCCAGACACTACAAGGAGACCAGGAGGACGACCGCGAGCTAAAAAAGTCATTTCAAGCGGAATACCTCTACAGTGGTTGAGAAGCCAGGCACAAACGAACTGTTCTTGTAAACAACCACAGATCTTGACGAATATGGCAGTCCTGATGGAGGCAGCGGTAATTGCACGGTGTTTCTACCCGAATCGCCTTCCTGTAACACATGTATGTGGGTAACATAAGTCAGAGAAATCGGAAAGAACGATAGGGAAGCTTGAAATTACCCTTTACTTCTTGGAAATCTGATGTCGTGATATTAGCGTAAAGTTGCAGCGCATAGAATTCATAACAAACTCAAATGTGCATATCTGATTCTGCAAGGCACGCCCGGGTACAAAACCGCATGCTGAACCGCCTTCACAAGTGCATAAGGGGAAGAAAGGGCGTGGTCGGACGAGTTCTCATATGTAGCTGGCGGCTCTTTCCCCTTCATTATCAGCATTCGAAATGAAGAGCATTCATAGCTGAACAACCGCACTACCAGGTAGCAGTTAAAAATAAAAGTTGGGCGTTGCCGTAGCTAGTGGGCGGAGCCGTGCTTCCATCGCGACCAGGTGGCGCTTTTCCATGCCTGCGGACAGGACTACCATGTTCAGAAAAGACGCTTGAAAATCAAATGAGAGACTGCACTCAGTGCGTACATGGGACGATTTGCAGCGCTTGTTTGCCCTTATTAGGCTCTTGAATTGGAAAAGCTTCGGTTTTATTTGAGGAAAAACGAAATCTAACATTTCGCCTTTTGTGAACACCAGTTTGACTCACCGTGGTCGCACTCCAAACAAACACGCTGTGCTTGGAAACCATCCAGCAATAACCATCAGCAAGCGAGGCACAATTGTCAGGGATTTCGTTCTTTCCAACTGAAATAAAATGGTGTACAAGAAGAATGGGGAACGAAGCTACGCTAAACAGGGGATAATTTTAATGAGCATTACTATCTCTTACTTGAAAGGAACGTCTCCATCACGAGGGCCGGATATTCGACTGGGATACGATCCAGGACCAACTCGAGGTCATTAGTTGTAGTCGCATGAACCATCCCCTTAAAAAAACAACCTGACAGGTAACTATGGAAGCAGCAACTCAACCATCTGCAGAGGGAGTCTTTGAAAGAGAAGATTCACTGAAATTTTAGGGAATGAAAGTGTTTCACCCCATAGCCGTTTTTCCACCTTCGAGAGGGTGACGTAAAGTAACGCGTGTTGGTCGACAGTGCGCTCAACGCGCCAAATTGTAGAATTAGGCAGCGTTCAAATGGTCTCAACAAGTTCCCGGTGAATCTTGTTTGTTTCATTCTAATTTTGCTGCTAGATTCGCGCTTCAAGTATGCCGGGAACCATCTGTGGGCTGTTTTGAACATTATCTCGCCGAGGAAGAAGCGGAAGAGCAGATGAGTCATCACTCGCCGCGAACCGCGTTGTCCCCCCCCCACCGAGAAAATTTCTTTGATGGTTTTTCTTGCTCCACGGACGTTGTAAGTGGAGGGACGGGTCGTAATTAGTTCTCGGGTAGTTGTGTCCTAGACAGTTTTCTTACCTTCTACCTATTCGTCCTTCTCTACTCTGGTTTCGTGTCTACTTTGGATGTCATTGGGATTTTCAATGTATGATGTACTTTGATTTCAGAATGTCCAAAACGATGTACGATAGCGGCATTTCATTGTGTGACTCATCGGCAATGCTTCACAGACGATTCCATCGAGGAGCCTCCGGTGAGTTTTTTTCTGAGTAAAACAAATTTTTTTCACATGGTATAGTGCGCTTTCAAATTTAGAGTGTTGTGTCTCCCGAATGGTCACACGCAACTCAAGAAAAAAAGAGGCGAAATGCCTCCTGCTGGCGGCCGCCTATCATGCTCTTCGTGAGAGAAACCGGGCCGACGCCCACAAATGGAGCGCGGAGCTACGATGGGAAGCAACAAAATTCGACATGGCTCAGAGGGTGAGGTCGAGGGGGTCGGGGGAGGGGATTTTATTGGAAAACTAGATTTTGCTTTGTCGTGCCCTCGCGGAATGGTCAGGGCAGCGCGGGTGCCACCAGCCGTGCCACCCCGATTTACGATGGATTGCGCCGTGCGGACGGATGCTGCTCGCATCGTACCTTCGATTGGAAGGGTTCTACTCTAATATGCCTTTCTTTTTTGTGCCTCTACCCCTTCCCATGGCTGATCATTGGGTCCCATTCGAGTTTCGTGGCGTAGGATGCGCCGTGAACTCGAGTTAAAGATGAAAGTCTTACATTCAGGTGTAAGGCTAAAGTTGTCATCGCCACATGGCGATGTCCCCCACGACTTCCCTACGCCCCGCCTCTAAGTCTTCGAGGCGTGGGCGTAGCCCTATGATGGCATTGTATTCTGCGACATAACAGATAAACGTGACTGCTTCTCGTCTGTACTCAACAACAACCACTGAACCGCCTAGACATTTTGGTGCATCGGCCAAAATTTTTTTTCTAAGCAGTCTAAGAGTAAAAATCTTAGACTACTAGAAATATCACAGCTCGTAAAAAGAGCTTAAAGTGCCCGCTTAAAGTGCGATCCATATTTACCGACGCCCGTCCTTTAACAAAAGGTAGAAGAAAGGAAAGTGCCCCCGTATTTAAATACCAGGTGCCACCTTTTTCGCTAAATAACAGCGAATACCTCCAACAAAGGAGAAGAAAGGCAGAGTTCCCGTATTCATTACCTGGAACCACCTTTTAAAAAGAAAAGCGAATAGCTCAAATAGAGTAAATCGCCAAGTACATAAAAGCCCTAACTTTTGTAAAGCGAGTTAGCAAAAGAAAATTAAAGATGGCTCTACATTTTTACAAAACACCCATCGTGCTAAGCGCAATGACGCTCAAAAAACTAGTGATTAGGTATAAAGAATACACCGTCAGCGTTGAGTATACAAGCGCAGACGAAGAAAATTATGATAATGTGGTCGATCAAGCGATACCTATGTAGAAGCGGGATTCGACAAATTAGAGAAGGCAGGGAAGACCTGCAGAAACTGTACAACGAGATTAGAGAAGAGTACAAGAACTGTAAAAACAAGTCAGATAAAAAAGACTTAATGCTCGAAATCGAGCAAATCGAAGAAGAATCACAGCTACAGCAAGCGATTGCAAGTGACTTTTGTATATTCATGGCTCACAGCTCGATTAGATTGAGTCAAGCAATGCGCAATATTACACACAGAATATCTATCAAACTAGGGTATATAACCCACAACTCAAGTAGAAACGAACCAGTACCGCACGAGTCAGAGTTTCAAAGCGGTCAAGAAAACGACTCTGAGGAAAATACCCATAGTAGCGAAGTTAACGGTACTAACTCGCATAATGGTGAAGGAGAGCAAAGACCAACACGCTCAAATCACTCCAATGGTCTGTTAAAGCGTGCTATAAATCCTCCCCACGCAACCCTTCCCAAATTTTTCGGTAAGGCGGAAGAATTTCCCGAGTATTGGGCAATATTTGAGACACTAGTACATAAAAATGATGAACTAGATGTTGTGGAAAAAATTATCCTGTTGAGAGAAAGTCTTAGAGGGAGAGCTAGATCAGCTATCCAAGGAATTCAGCCTTTACCACAAAACTATGACTGGATAATCAAGACCCTTAAGGAGACCTACTGCGATTATTCAGTAAATAGATCGCAAATTGTTCAAAAACTCGTAAGTATGAAAGGAGCGAACAATTTTGCAGACAGCTGCTCCGCAGTTTTGGCACAAATCCAAGTTTTAGTTAACCAGAATGGTTTCTGCAGGCTACGATGTCAGAAAAACCTGTGATCCTATACGGTGGTTCAGTGGTAGAATGCTCGCCTGCCACGCGGGCGGCCCGGGTTCGATTCCCGGCCGATCGCCACATGGCGATGTCCCCCACGACTTCCCTACGCCCCGCCTCTGAGTCTTCGAGGCGTGGGCGTAGCCCTATGATGGCATTGTATTCTGCGACATAACAGATAAACGTGACTGCTTCTCGTCTGTACTCAACAACAACCACTGAACCGCCTAGACAAAAGTTATTCCAAAAAATTGTTCCTGAAGTTGTAGTTTATTAATTGAAGGGCATAGAGGATGCCTCAAAATGGCCGCCACCTATCGCGCCGTCCACGAGAAAAACCAGGCCGCTGCTCGGAAATGGGATGAAGAACTGAAATGGGAGGCGGCAAAATATCATATGGCTTTGAAGGTGAGTTCTAGTGGTTCGGGGAGGAAATTTGATTGGGAAACTTTGCTTTGCATTCAAGTCCCTTTTTATTTTTTTTAATGTGCTGGTTTTAGGAAAACCGAGAGGCCTGGGATGTTGTGTCCCGGATGACTCTTGGCCTAGGCTGGACCCGTCCAGCCTACTCCAGTCCTGAGCCGGAGTACCGGCCCAGTGCGCAAGTGGATCTCAAGGGGCTCGAGTCCCTCGAGAGTCCACCAATGATCCCGCAGGGCTGTTCCCAGTGCCCAAGGTGGTCTCCGACCCATGGGAAAGGAGGCCACTTCTGAGAGGGCCACCTCGTCGCTGAACTCTGTGTTACTTTGTTCTATCTAGGAGAATAAAGATTGTTGTTACAACAATACATTTTGTTTTGATGGTCATTTACCATCTTATTCAGTGTTTGTGATTGGGACAGCTAATGGGAGAAGAGGGGGGGGGAACTTTCTTATTGTCGGATAATTATCTTTAGAAATTATGCAGCGCCGAGAAATGAGCAGCCCTGTATTGGAAATCATGTTAAACGTCCAACTGGAGGTGGTGAGTAATTTTTCAATGAGTATTTGTTCCCAATGTTCTTGGTTTCTTGTTGTGTATGCTTCCTTTTTTTCCAGGACAGAAGAAATAGCGCCGGACGAAGCTTCGAGGAACGCATGATGGAACGCATTATTAGCGGTGGCAATTTATACCTCTATATGAAGAGAAATGAACTAATTGAGGCGTTTCAGCCACCAGTATGCAACGGCTGTTTAAAATCGGCTTTCACCGTTCCGGGATATCTCTGAGAAGAAAACCTGGCACCTTGAATGGCTTGCGGAGATGGGCCCAGAGGTTGGAGTCGAGGAAGCTTAGGCCGACTGGCGCAGGGAAATGAATAAAGGTATAAAGGACCACTATGAAGCGCGTACTCTTACGTTGTGCCAGGTAAGAGAAAAAAAAAAAAGTTTGATATGAATTTTTTTAATGGTTGGCCTGGGACCAAGACAAGAAACTAATTTTTTTCTCAATCATAGGGTACGAGGAGACAAAAAGGCATGCTCGAGACCTGGAGCGGAATCATGGCCCTACTCAGATCCAGAAGAGTCTACCCGGCTCAAGTGCCCAATCCATGGGAAGGACCGGCCTAGAGCAGCCAAAGAAGAGAAAAAAAATTGATGATTTCACTGTTAATGTTGAATCAATAAACTCGTTGATATCCGAACGTGTTTGCATAAGGATACGTATTGGTATGAGCTGAACGGTTGTTGTTGCTTGCAATAGTGAGCGGATGGGAGGGAGAGACTATTGGGTAGTATTGGGGGAGAAATGAACTCTCCTGTGCTATTTTAGGAGGTTTCCAGTGGGTTATGAGGTGAATCTGTTTGGTTGGTAAACCTAATTAATAGGGGGTCACACCTATGAAGAACTTTCCGATATTCCCGTACCTGATGGTAGGTACTGTGTAGTGGAGAAGAAATGTGGAAGACTAACTATCTTATCAATGCAAGTTTCATCATGTTAGATAGTGTGGAATCTGATTCAATGTGTAATCCGGTTACGGTAGTCGGCTGATGTGCTGACAGGGCTCGGCTGGTGGATACTAATTAATTGTTTCTCGTGGGCGAGCGACTAATCCTGACAGCTACAGTATTACTGCGAAAGTTGGATCCAGGATTAATGTGATCCACTAGTGGATCGGAGTATGACAGCTAGGATTAGCTGGCCGTGATTGATGGGTCGTCTGTTTCGAAATCTTGTGAAGATTTTTCGAAACTTTGAGCTTATCGCTGCTCAATATGTCAATTTATTACTGTAGTTTTCCTTCTCCATCAGGAGAAAATTGTTAGTTGCAACTTTATATTCGTCGACTAGTTGGCTATCGGGTCCTTTCATATTATATATATCTTCGGTATTTAAAATTTCATATACTCATTGGCAGTCTCCTACTAATTTTGAGTTTTGCCATTCTGTTAACTTATTTGATGCTCCTTTCATTTCATCAGCACTTCACTTGTATACATATTCTCGCCAGTCAGTATGTATCCTGTTATACGTTCAAGGATACTTGCGAGAAGAACTTCGAACACAACATGATGGAAGCTCAAAGCTCGAGGACGAGCTTACTGTAAGGAATGGAGATGTCGTATCCTCGTTGCGAAGGCAAGAGGAGCCAATCGTCGCATGCCACCTGCCGTCCAGCCTTTCGTAACCGGCGGCCATGAGTATTTAAGCTGCTGCCAGCCGGCAGTCATGGAATGGAATGGCTTCGCCCCGCCACCTACGCTAGGAGCTGGTCGTCTCACGCCTCGGCCCGGCTCTGCCGGCCTCCTCCTCTCCTCCCTTTTTCCCTATGTATCGTATCTATATCTAATAAACATTTATATAACCCAGTTCAATGTTCATACATAGAACACCGCTACACCCATCGGATGAAGGTCTGCGCAACCCTTCAATCTGATATGGAGGTCCCGGGGAACCTTTATTTAGTATACTAAATTCACCTTTGTCACCACAATCAACGGGAACTTCCTTCGATTCCAACCCCTTCCATTCCCAAATACCCAATCCTCTACCTCAGCAAGCTGTCAACACTTCAGCAAACAACAACGACGTGAAAGGATACATACGTGAGTATTTGATTAGAAAATTTTTTTTTATAAAACTAGCCTAGAGACGTCTAGGTGATAAAAAAAATCAGAGGGGAAAATGGCTGTCATGCTGAAACTAGTTCCAGCGGCAAAAATT
>MU915464.1:0-15672 GCA_036418165.1 Cooperia oncophora
CGACGGAGACTTTATCCTTTATCCTTATCCTTTATCGAGGTGCAAGAGGCGGAGGTGGTGTAGTGGCAAGTCTCACTTGCGCGGCGCCGGGTTCGCATCCCGGGTCGACACCCGCCCAGGCCAACCAAGCCTTCTACCTTCCGGGGACGCTAAATTGGTACCAGATTCGTCTGGGAGGATTAAGTATAAGGCCACCGCAAGTCATTGTATGGGCCACATCGCATTCAATAAGCCACTACGATTCTGAATGGAAAAAGAATGCGTGCCGCATCCGACAAGGGAATTGATCAACGACGGAGACTTTATCCTTTATCCTTATCCTTTATCGAGGTGCAAGAGGCGGAGGTGGTGTAGTGGCAAGTGCCACTTGCGCCGCGCCGGGTTTGCATCCCGGGGCGACACCCGCCCAGGCCAACCAAGCCTTCTGCCCTCCGGGGACGGTAAATTGGTACCAGATTCGTCTGGGAGGATTAAGGATATGGCCACCGCAAGTCATTGTATAGGCCACATCGCATTCAATAAGCCACTACGATTCTGAATGGAAGTAGAATGCGTGCCGCATCCCACAAAGGGATTGATCAACGGCGAAGACTTTATCCTTTATCCTTATCCTTTATCGAGGTGCAAGGTGGTTACAGTCTTTATCATCAGGTCCGCATCGCCCGCAAAAACTTGTTTGAGCGTTTCGGAGAAAATTTAAGAAGATAGACTTGCTTGCCTCAACAGCACTCATGATTGCGGATAATGCTACGAATTCCTACTATTTATTGCCGTTGCCTAATATAATCATTTCGTTTTATGTATAATAGCAGTTTTTTGGACAATTTCCACTTTCTGCTTATATACAGCGCACCTGGAGCGTGCATGATAAATAAATAAATATTTGACACAGATTTCAATGACAGTGCCGCCAGCCTACAATTTGTAGGACTTGAGAAACTGCTCCTGGGAATGCAAGTTTGACTCGACTCCCAGGGAGACTTCTGTGCAGGGTTCCGTTTTCCAAAGTGAAGGCAAGGCAAATTTCAAATGCGGGTTATGGCATATCCAACATTTGTTTTTTTCATCACTTTGCTAAGTAATCGAAAACATTTCGGGCTAATATCTTTCTCATCATTCTCTTCGGAATCAGTTGAACTGTTATTCTTTGGGATATTTGATTGCACTTCCGTCACAGAAAGCCTCCTCTTTTTATTATCGTGAAACTTATTAATAAACTAATCAGTTCTGTTATCCAGTACCTCATCGGTTCACCTATCACACAGCTCTACTTGTGTGACCATATCTGCTATGGCACTTCCGGACCGCTCTTCCAGGGGGAAGAAAGCGAAAACTGGTTCAACTCACAGCGCTCTACTTACGGTTCGCACATGCAGCGACTGCGGTATCGCGCGGGCTTATCTAGTGGCAGAATCATCCATGGAGTTTTGGCTTAGTAATAGGTCATCCCAGTGCCGTCGGTGTTATTCGAATAAAACAAAGAGGAGAATTAGATAAAAAAGTAATATTCCAGCTTTAGGTCAAATAAATCCCTCCTTCACCAATGACTCGCTCCCAGTGCCCCGAAAGCCCTTGGACCTTTGGTACCTTCGATTTTCCAACAAGTGTGGGTAAATTGCTGTTGATGCCAATTTCGGCAAATGACAAAGCATTGCAGCGTTTGCCGTCAGAAAGTACCCTCGACTAACCAGATCAGTTGGAATCGAACGGCTTTATGTTGAGCGAATGGGGCGAGAACCAAGGTCTCAGTATTGTTTGTGTCCCAGCACTGCCCTACAATACAGTTACTCGGGGTCTGGCACTATGATGAGCTTTTCATCTGCATTGATAGAAAATTGACTTGTGAGTTTCGGCTCGGGATCCAAGACCACCCATATTTCATCCAAGGCCGGAGTGCGTTTTCACAGTCGTGAATGACATTTCATGCTGGGAACATTAATGCAATACACAATACCGCCCCTAATTTTTGGAAAAAAGGCGGATTAATCCGCCGCAGACCGCCGCAAAGCGCCCCAAAGCGCCGCACTGCCATAACTTCTTTCAAAAAGGGTTATGGGAGAAGCAACAAGATATATTTAGATTCGTCTCTGCGTGGCGAGTCTAACGGTGTATGACCTGTCGAGGTCTCGGTAAGCTAGGGTCATCAGCTTCTTCCTGAAAACCGGTCCGATTCCGCTATAGGCTATAACTCAGTTTGTGTGAACTTTTCTCATATAGAATCCTACACGGTTAGACTGAGCTCGTCGAGCTCTATAAGATAGCATTCTGAAAAACTGGAAAAGTCGAAAATTTATCACTGCTTCCTATCGAAGTACCCGAGGATACTCGTTAGCGAGCGAGTCTCGCTATAATTGTAACCAGAGGGTAGTCGTTGGAAATTGAATCATTCAGGAATCGAATAATGTACTGTGTCGCGTAAGAAGTGATTAAAAGTTAGATAGTTGTTTTCCTAAACGATACTGATCATTACGGTGCCAATTTTTCTGGAAATGGATGGGTTTCGCTCGATGTCATTTCCGGACAATGTAGCCTTTTCAGTCCGAAAAATCTCGAGCACTGGTTCAGTTCGGACCACAAGAGCACAGCGGGCCGAAAATATATGGAGCCCTTGTTTCCCACAAAGTTCGCGGATTTGAAAAATGAATTAAAAAAAAGCAGGTTTTTAGCCAATTGAAATGAACACTGTCGTGCAATCCTTAGAACAGCGTGCCTCCAATTTTCAGGCATTTTCAAGCAGGATTTCTAGTTCTCTGAATGGCCCCATGAATTCCATAAAAAAGCTTCATGCAAAAGTCTTGTGTTCTCTAAGGACATGGTGGAAAACAGTGGTATATTCTAGAGTGGTTGGTGTTACCGGGTGCCAACTTCGAGACTTCATTTCAAAGCAAAATTTTCGTGTTTTCCATAGGAAGAAAATCCCAGTCCAAAGTTGCATCCATTGGAATCCCCATGAAAAATGCTATCTATTCATATGAAAATCACCTCACGGAACTTTCTGCCACCTTTCGCAGTTTTCTCCGGCCATCTTCCTTGTCAGCGATCAATCGACCTCCTAAGTAGTTATGCCGTCGAGGTGTCAGGGCATTGTATTGATCAGTCTTAATAATTTCATCCACCAACATGGTCTCTTCCGTTCACTAAAAAGATTCGTGAGTACTGCCGTCCTAGAAAATATTTCTCCTATTTCAAATTTGAATTTTCATCGGAATTTCAAAAATTTCGTACTTCGAGTTACAAATTCCTCCATCACTTACACTCCTTATCCCTGAGTCAAAGTAGGCCGCTGGCTTTGAACATGGCAACCGGGAACAGCTTACTCGTGAAATATTTCAGTCTGGGACAACTGTCATCCTGTTCTAACTTTGACAGAGATGCGAGAACAATTATGACAAGTTGAAAATATCTCACCAGAAGCATAGACACCTTCAGGCTGAGCTGAAAGATGCGCCACGCCTGCCCGATCTCAGAGATTTCAATATTTAATCGCTTCGTGTTCCTGTTAAAGCGTTGCACAATCGGAATGACAGGTATCGCCACATTTTTCTATGATCTATACGCTTTCGCAGCAATACAAATCTCCTGAAAGGCTCTGCGCCCCTGCCTGCAACAAATCCTACACACTGTTCTTAAACTTTCGCAATAGAATCATGGAAATTTTCGTAGCATAGGTTTCATTTGACCCTAACTTGCGGAACAAGCTCCACACGAACAGGTTGTGTAAAATTACAAGCACATTCGGCTCGTCATCAGTCGATTATGTGCGAAAAGGTCCTAAGGATATGAATGCAGGTACCGCCGAGGTCGATAGATGCGATCGGCTAGAGACCATTCGTGCAAACGACAACGATGGAGAGCAACTATTACAATACATTGTGCTCAGGTAATTGCAAATCAAAAATTCTTTGTTGTGGTAATGAAAATGGCTAGGGTACCCAAGATAACTGCAAACGCAAAAAACTATGGACGATTCCCAGAAAATCCAAAAAACTGGTTTAAACAGATCACATTAATGCACATTTTGAAATCGTTTGATTGTCTTCAAGTACAAGAATTCAGCTATACTATTCTTAGTAACTCTCCATGATCTGTTGGATCATTAAGAGTAACTATCTTGAAAACAAATATTGATAAGTGACAGGAGGAATTTGTAACTCGAAGTACGAAATTTTTGGGATTCCGATGAAAATTCAAATTTGAAATAGAGAAATATTTTCTAGGACGGCAGTACTCACGAATCTTTTTAGTGAACGGAAGAGACCATGTTGGTGGATGAAATTATTAAGGCTGATCAATACAATGCCCTGACACCTCGACGGCATAACTACTTAGGAGGTCGATTGATCGCTGACAAGGAAGATGGCGGAGAAAACTTGCGAAAGGTGGCAGAAAGTTCCGTGAGGTAATTTTCATATGAATAGATAGCATTTTTCATGGGGATTCCAATGATGCAACGTTGACTGGGATTTTCTTCCTATGGAAAACACGAAAATTTTGCTTTGAAATGAAGTCTCGAAGTTGGCACGCTAACACCGACCACTCTAGAAATATATCACTGTTGTTCACGCATGTCCTTACGAAGAACACAAGACGTTTTGATGAGCTTTTTTTATGGCAATTCATGGGCCATTCAGCAGAACTAGAAATCCTGCTGAAAATGCTGAAAAATTGAGCAGCCTGTTCTAGGATTTGCCACGAAGTGATGCATTCAATTGGCTAAAAACCTGCTTTTTTTTAATTTCATTTTTCAAATCCGCGAACTTTGTGGGAAACAAGGCTCCATATTTTCGGCTCGCTGGGCTCTTGTGGTCCGAACTGAACCAGTGCTCGAGATTTTTCGGACTGAAAAGGCTACATTGTCCGGAAATGACATCGAGCGAAACCCATCCATTTCCAGAAAAATTGACACCGTAATGATCAGTATCGTTTAGGAAAACAACTATCTAACTTTTAATCACTTCTTACGCGACACAGTACATTATTCGATTCCTGAATGATTCAATTTCCAGCGACTACCCTGTGGTTACAATTATAGCCAGACTCGCTCGGCTATACGAGGTATCGCTTAGGAGGGTACTTCGATAGGGAGCAGTGATAAATTTTCGACTTTTCCAGTTTTTCAGAATGCTATCTTATAGAGCTCGACGAGCTCAGTCTAACCGTGTAGGATTCTATATGAGAAAAGTTCACACAAACTGAGTTATAGCCTATAGCGGAATCGGACCGGTTTTCAGGAAGAAGCTGATGACCTACTTACCGAGAATTCGACGGGTCATACACCGTTAGACTCGCCACGCAGAGACGAATCTAAATATATCTTTTGCTTCTCCCATAACCCTTTTTGAAAGAAGTTATGGCAGTGCGGCGCTTTGGGGCGCTTTGCGGCGGTCTGCGGCGGATTAATCCGCCTTTTTTCCAAAAATTAGGGGCGGTATTGTAGGTCTGTGCGTTGTGCTTCTGTAAGAAAATAAGGTGCCCATCTGCACACCCCCTTGACCATCCTCAGTTTATCGAACATAACTCGGGCAGCAGTTGCAGCTGGGAAGTCAGTCTCGCGGGGAAACTCGACAAAGGTCCAGGCTCTGTGATCAGAAATTCAGCGCCTGACTTTATCTGCCCCTTTTTTCTTGTGCAGGATGAACATCACGGCACCATCCAGAACAACGAATTTTTTCTTTTCTTCCTTCATCGGGCTCCTGAGCCAAACCTTGCACGTTGTACTTTCAAGAACACCATTACGCACAACTTACTGGTCCGGCACCGGTCAAATTTGAGCAGCACACTTTCCTCTTATGACGCCTGATTTGAAAATCCAACGCTGATTTTCACCACTCGGGCTTCTTTTCAATTTCTCGAGAACTTCTTCTGTGGGTAGGTCTGCCAAATTTTATAGATACACAGCTGAAGGTACTACAAACGGTACAGTAGCCCGCTGCTCTATCCCCTTTGCTTTTCTGCCATTACTCTATATGTAGCGGCATGTTTGAATATGATGACCTAATAGAATCTCTGGAGCCTCCTCACCTTGACAACCGGATATTGGCGGGCGCATTGGCTGTCTTCTGTAGATTAGCCAAATTACGACATGTTCCGTTTCTACTGTCACTGAAATCGTAGATCGTGGATCCAGCTTCGCCTGCAAAACACTTGCAGTCTTGTGAAGAGTGAAGTGAACACAAAGTGAGAGATGAAGTGATAATCGAAACAATGTCTTTACTCACATGCTAGTACAGCATGTGGAAGAGAATACAGGAAGCGTAGCTCAGTATTTCATCTTTCTATTTCTTTCTCATCGACCAAAGAAAGGTATTCGTGATGAATTTTTCAGCAAATGTTGACTCACCGTAAGTAGCCAGTCCCACGCTGATAAAATCTTTGCGTATCTCAAGTCGTTGAATCATTGAAGTCGAAATATTGAACTCCTTCAATAATTAATTTAAAGGCCCACTGTACGATCGTGTCCTTCTCTTTTTGCTAGTTATTTTATAATTCACATGATGCTCTGCTTAAAGACACATGGTTACGCTCAAATACATTGAGACTATCAGCCCCCAGCTGTCGATGTGTCGTGGTCCCCCCGCCCAAAACTGCACGGGGTCAGAGTACGGGGCCGTGGGAAAGTCGTAATTCCTTGCTACACCGCCCTCACGTTTATGCTAACACCATCCGCGGCGCGGTCGCGTGCAGCTCTCTTGGCTTTTTGCCAAGTCCTGTAATTGCGCTTTGGAATACAAGTACAACGCAATTTCTTTATGCGGATAACATTTTAGGTGCTGCAAAATAAGAACCGAAGATGATGACAAGGGCTCAAGAGCAGCTGTGCTGTTTCTGCAATATCCCTCAGAGGCCGCGCATTCCCACAGAACAATGACAATGGCAATAAAAACGGACAACATGACAATAAAACATGACAGTACAAGCAAAACGCAATTTCCTAACATTTGAGGTATTGCTCATGCTTCAAAGTCCGAATAGAAGGTGATGAAGATGACAAAGGCTAGAAATGAACAACAACGAATGTAGATGTAAATAAAACAAAATTGAAAAAACTAAGGAAACGCAATAAATTAAAATCGCGTGTGCATTTCTGCGATCCGGCTCGAATCCGGCTCTAATGCTATAGAAATACTTCAAACTAACGAGTGGGACGCTTAGGCCGTTTTTATTTTGATGTTTTGTGGGAATGCGCGGCCTGCGAGGGCTGTTGCAGAAGCAGCACAGTTGCTCTTGAGTTCTAGCCCTCGTCATCATCTCATCAGTTCTTATTTTGCAGAACCTAAAATGTTATTCGCATAAAGAAATTTGGTTGTACTTGTTATTCCAAAGTGCAATTACAGGACTTGGCAAAAAGCCAAGAGAGCTGCACGCGACCGCGCCGCGCGGACGGTGTTAGTAAAAACGTGAGTTTGCAAAAACGGGCGGCGTAGCAAGGAATTACGACTTTCCCACGGTCCCGTACCTGCTGACCCGTTGCATTTTTGGGCCGGGCGACGCACGCACACATCTGACAGCTGGGGGCTGATAGTCCTCATACACCCTCAATACTGGTTTGAGGGCGTACCGATGTGTTCTTGCGCTTTTCGCAAAGGGAGGCTCCCTTAGCCGTTCGTATTTATACTTTGCGGCAGCGTAGCGTAGCGCTTCCAGCGTACGCCAGCGGCAGTGCTGGGGAGAGGATGCATATCGATCTAGCGTTCCCAGCGTCACCAGCGTCACGCTAGCGTACGCTAGCGTTTCTCCAGCGTTTCACCAGCGTTTTGCTAGCGTTTGCAGCGGCAGGGGAGTAGAGACTATGGGAGAGCTGGAGGGTACAAAACACATCGATTGCGCGTCTCTCACTCGCCCTCAGTCTCTACAATACACATCGATTCCGCGTCTCTGACGGCCACATAGTCTCTACAATACACATCGATTCCGCGTCTCTGACGGCCACATAGTCTCTACTCCCCTGCCGCTGCAAACGCTAGCAAAACGCTGGTGAAACGCTGGAGAAACGCTGGCGTACGCTAGCGTGACGCTGGTGACGCTGGGAACGCTAGATCGATATGCATCCTTCCCCGCACTGCCGCTGGCGTACGCTGGAAGCGCTACGCTACGCTGCCGCAAAGTATAAACGCAGCCTTACAAGACCCTATCAAGCAACATACCCTCTCAGCAACAAACATCTGGCATAGTCGTCCATTTGTGGTCGGCCCACCGCGCCGACCACAAATGGACGACTATGCCAGATGTTTATGTAGCTTCATTTACGAAGTAAGTACGAGCAGAGAGGCATCTGTGAACGATAGGAAGCGCGGACGATCCCCCGTGTTGCATATACTATATCATTAACATATCGATATATATATATATATATATATATATATATATATATATATATATATATATATATATATATATATATATATATATATATATATATATATATATATATATATATATATATATATATATATATATATATATATATATATATATATATATATATATATATATATATATATTAGGTCATCCCATTCAAACGTGCCGCTACATATAGAGGAATGGCAGAAAAGCAAAGGGGATAGAGCAGCGGGCTACTATACCATTTGGAAGCTAGTACCTTAAGCTGTGTATCTGTGAAATTTGGCGAACCTAGCCCCAGAAGAAGTTCTCGAGAAATTGAAAAGAAGCCCGAGTGGTGAAAATCGGCGCCGGTTTTTCAAATCAGACGTCATAAGAGGAAAGTGCGCCGCTCAAATTTGACCTGCGCCGGACCATAGTTGTGTGTAAGGGTGTTCTCGAAATACACGGTGGAAGATCTGGTTCAAGAGCCTGTACAAGGGAAAGGAAAAATTTGTTGTCGTGGATGGTCCCATAATATTCATCCTGCACAAGAAAAAAGGGTGGATGAAGTCAGGCACTGAATATCTGATCACAGAGCCTGGACCCTTGTCGAGCTACCCCGCGAGACTGACATCCCTGCTGCAATTACTGTACGTGTTATGACCGATAAACTGAGGATGGTCAAGGGGGTGTGCGCATGGGTACCTAATTTTCTTATAGAAGCACGAACGCAGTACCGATTCTATACCTCTAGCAGTAATGTTCTCAGCATGAGATGTCACTCACAATTGTGAAAACGCACCAGCGCCTGCAGCATGAAATGATGGCGTGGTCTCGGACCTGCGAGTCGAAACTCACAATCGTCAATTTTCTATGAATGCAGATGAGAAGCCGCCCGAGTTCTACCATGAAGAGTTACGTGGGCGCAAGTGGATGATCATCATAGCAAAGGATTCCCACACTGTGGCTTTCAAGCGGCTCTATACAGAGAACAAATCCGTCACTGTCGGTGCATATTGCCTGTTCCTCGGCATTCAGATCGACAAATGGATGGTACCACACAACTACAAGAAGGCCACCGTTGCTCGTCATAGTGCCAGACCCCTAGCAACTGTACTGTAAGGAAGTGCTGGGACACAAACAATACTGAGACCTGGGTTCAATCGCCCCATTCGCCCGTCATAAAGCCATGCGATTACAACTGTTCTATTCAGTTGAGAGTACTCTCCAACGGCAGACGCTACAATGTTTTGTCATTTGCCGAAATTGGCAACAACAGCAATTTACCCACACTTATTGAAAAATCGAAGGTACCAGAGGTCCAAAGGCCCTCGGGGCACTGGGAGCGGGTCATTGGTGAAGGAGGGATTTACTCATCCTAAAGCTAAAATATCACTTTTCTATCTATTCTCCTCTTTGTTTTATTCAAAAAAACCAGCGGCACGTTTGAATGGGATGACCTAATATATATATATATATATATATATATATATATATATATATATATATATATATATATATATATATATATATATATATATATATATATATATATATATATATATATATATATATATATATATATATATATATATATATATATATATATATATATATATATATATATATATATATATATATATATATATATAAGGTTGTCCATAAAAGTCCTGCGACACTTTTTTCCAATCTCGTATTATATAGCCAATTCGAGATTCAGTCATGTGGTCTATGGGAAGTGCGTTAAGTAAGCATTCCACAGCTTCTTCACCGTTCCTCACAGTCGCTGTTTTTATATGAAAAACGGTAATTGAAATTCATCATTTTTGACACACTTTGCTACATGAATCTCTACCAAGCCACAACGTGGTTGGAGCCATAAGCGGCATTTCCCTTATTTAGATCTTGATGTTACCTTCCACAGTACGGCTTTGGAATGGCCCAATTGCTTCCGCTTTAGTGACTTCTATCCGGGTGAAAAACTTCGTCCAAGGAGGCCACCTGCCTTGGATTTGGACCTACTGTGTTCCTTGATTAAAACCAATACGTACAAATCAACTTGCTATCTAGTCCTTACACTTGACTGGTCCCAAAGCACAAATGAAAGAGGGCCTCGCTCAATTAGAAAAGCTTCTGAAGTTCGGTCAAAATTTTTCTCATGAATTGATCAGCACTCCAAGGAGAGCACATGTGGGTACTGTCTACAACTTCTCTCCCGCTTCCGCTATATTCTCCCGCTTCCGCTGCTGGTTGAACAGCACTGTAACTGGATATGGAGTGGGTGCCTCTAGGTGAATCACTCCTGGGAGCGCCAGCGGCTAGATCCCCAGAAAGGGCAGAACCGATCGCGCAATCCTATCTCTCATCCAGTTAGGGTGGCTGAGTCTCTGTATATGGTGTGGTTTCTTTCTCCCTCCTCATAATGGAATTTCTTCTTCTCAGCGATTTGGTAACCTACGAACCCTATTGTAATCAACTGCAAATGGGGGGGGAGGTGGGTTGGGGGTTGAAAATCGCTAATATTTTGGTCCCAAAACCGAGCAATGTTTGCCTACTCCACCACAGCTCAGGGTCACACATTTGGAAAAACGACACTGCTCGAGATCCCGAAGCTTAGCTGGGGAATTCCACCACAGTCTTCGTGTAGCCCTGACTTAGCTCTTTCCGATCGCCATCTAAACTAATCCCACAGCGGCCATCTTCTGGTAAAAAATACGATTTTTGATAGTACCTCAAAATGACCCAGCTGCCTTTCTGGGCACAGAACCAAGAGGCTTCTGGAAGCAGGGCAACCACACATTGCGTAGTGATTGGCAACAAGTTGCCAATGAAGGTGACATATATATAGTTGATCAAAATTGCTTCCCACTGGAATAAACTTAATTCGAAATTCCACGAATTTTTGGACAACCCAATTATGACCCGCTAAGTGTGTGTTGTGTGTGTGTGTGTGTGTGTGTGTGTGTGTGTGTGTGTGTGTGTGTGTGTGTGTGTGTGTGTGTGTGTGTGTGTGTGTGTCACGAAATTCATAGCGCCGGTCCCAAGCATAGCAGTGAGCTGATTTCAAGAAGTGATGTAGGGGTGTGACGGGAACACTATTGGTGGGTGACAGGAAGTGATATCAGTTGATAAGATCCGATAAGAGGCGTTAGAAGGGGGAGGTCACCATATTCATAACGCGGGTGACAGCAACATCTAGCTCTTGATTCCAAGACATGAACCACTCGGCTCTCCGGCTAACGCCGGCGCGCCTCCTTCTGATACGGCCCGGCTGCGCCGCGCGTATTTTCTTTCACATATTTCTAGACTCAACTGATATCCGCCTTTTGTTCTGTACTCCACTTTTTTCCGGTGTCTGAAGTACTCTTACAGATTCTTCGTCTGACTCCGCCCACCTCGGAGCAGGCCCCGCCCACAATGTTTGTGCCCTACAATCTTCACCGACGACCCTCTGCTGACCTTTCCACTTTTTTCCGGTGTCTGGAGCCACACGCGCCTCATCATCTCGAGTGAACAACACTGTACATCCATGTTTAATTGCCTTTGTTGTATTACCTCACGTGTCCCAGAAGCTAATCAACTGTTGCATTACCAGAATTCAACTCACTGTTTCTCTTCTCCACCGCGTATTCGATGTGGAATCAATGACTATCATGACACGACGTTTGCAGGAGTACTTGATGTAATCCTCCGAGAGGCAGGAGGAATCAAGATAAGCATACGAAACACAAGTGAACGCTGAAAATAGAAATGGTTGGGGTGGCGCTATGGTGGTATGGTAAGTTGACTCCAGTATTGGCGGACATGATGACTCACTTCAATGAGCACTTTTATTAAGCTCTTGGAAGGTAATCAAAATTCGAAGTGAAATGAAGTGAATTAGAAATTTTGGGCTGTTGTAAGCTGAAAAAATTTTCGAAACGGCGTCGGAGTAGACACAGCGTATGACCTCGTTAGTCTCCTTTTGATTACTGAACCGTCTGAAAGGTGACACGAAGTGCTTGAGACAGTGGTGATTTGAGAAGGGTGACCCATTGGTTAAGATGGCCAAGAAGCTCGTAGTCCTGACAACTGACTTTTTTGACTGTTTTGGTACGATATTGATCACCAATCACTCTTCGAACGTTGGAGGCAGCTGGCACAATAATTCGATACCCTATCTAACGTGCTAGAAGTGGTGCTGTGTAGTAGGAATATGGCGAAAAAGCAAAAACGCTCAGAAACCTGCAAAAACAGCCTTCGTGCTATACGACTCGGAAACCAATCACGGACGAGTTCATTGGCGTCGTGCCACTAACCGCTACTGTAGGTACGGATGTATGTACAATACTGCCCCTAATTCTTGTAAAATTGACGGATTAGTCCGTCGCGAATCGTCGATTCTACAAAAATTAGGGGTGCTATTGTGGGTACTCACAAATTCATGCAGCATTGCAGCCGTTTCATATGAACCCCTTCGCCTAACACTGTACTTCGCGACTGGGGCTATGTGAGCATCAGGTGGTTGGACTTTTGTGGGCGTGCCGGTCAGAACGTTGATAGAGCGCCACAAGGGTACCTTTTTTGGAAAAGGCGCCACGCATCGCTTGCTTAGGGGCGCCCACTTCAGTCCTGCTAGACCTAGTCGCGTCTTAGATATTTATCGCGCCAACTGCCTTTGAATTTTTGCTCTGAAGCAAAATTGATGATCTAGTAGAGAATACGTGAAAAAGAGAGCGTGTATAAGTTTCAACTGGCCAAAGTGATCACTGACGAAAAAAGACTTTTAAACGGGAATGTTTTGCTTTCGATTTCCCCATCAAATTAATCCATGATAGTAAGCATTTCTCTTCTAAATACAGAACGCTATTATTGCATTCTGTATTTAGAAGAAAAATTGTGCGTTCGGCATGACCTGAATACCGGTTCCGATGTTCCGGTAAGCGGAACTGGCCATGTCATTTTAGGGACACATGGGGATGGAGTCAAGAACGTTCGCTGGAGGGATTTACCCGCTCGATAGGATTGCAAACTATGACAGTGCTACTAGCTCGTAGAATTCTTGCTTTTCGAACTCGATTCAAGAACCTATCTGGCTGAGCTGCTCAGAAATTTTGAGCGTGCAGCGAAGTCTCTTCTGTTCTAGTAAATGAATTTCTCTCTCTCTCCTCTCCTCTCCTCTCCTCTCCTCTCTCTCTCTCTCTCTCTGAAGAATTTTCAGCACTTCACTCGAAGCAAGTGGGAGGGAGGATTCAGTGCTTCGCTAGTTTCTTTCCTAGTTCTTGTTAACTTGGACGTGCCAGGTGTTGCTCAGCTTTGTAATATGTAGTGTTTTCCTTCACAATAGTTGTTCGCAATGGTCGACAGGAACGAGCAGAATGTCCACTAAGCCGAACTGCGCAAATTTCTGAAGTAATGCTAAAGATCAGATTAACTCACCAAAGGAAAAGAGGGCGAGTAGGACATGTCCTAACATTGTGAGACCGTTCTGAGGAGCTGCGTGATAACACGAGCCGCCCTTATAAACTTCCAGAGATTAGCCGTATCTAGTACAGTCGATGATTCGTCCTCGTTCATAGCTGAATATGTGCGAGGAAAAACAATTGATAAGATAAAGTCTTCAATGTGAACATTCAAGTACGTTCCTGCAACTTTTTTTCCTGCGAATGTAGTCTCAACTCAGAAATGTTGTTTGCAAGCAACTTATTTAATTGCGTATATTGCAATCAGTCCAAAATATTAGGTCAGGGGAAAATTCTGCTGTATTCTGAAGTGAAGCTTTCTTACTTACAAGGGAAGGATGGTAGGTCGAAGTGGCCATTTGAAATGAAATGTATACCGGCTGAAAGGTCTTCGGACGGGAATTACGAAACCGTCTTCCATATCTGCTGCGGACCTCCCAGAAAGAAGTTACGGAGCTTTCTAGGGGAGAATATTTGCATTGAGTAGTAGTACGAATTGGCGGCGTAAGACTCATTCGTGGCGGCACGACCGAGTGGGTACGTCGGAGGGCTCGCGAATGGATGGGCAACGCCTTGGATCCTTGACGCATGTGCCTCTTTTGCATTTTTTCGAAAGTGGTCCCTGTGCACTTCAAAGCGATTTTGCATAACTCTTGTGCCTGATAATGTCGTGACGTAATGTTTCTGAAGTAATGGAGCCATTGCGAACGATTCCATGGAGAACGTTTTCATTCTTCTTCCTTCGATTTGAAAAGCATACACAACAAAAGTGCATTCCAACGAATGATTTTGCCCTGAAAATGACTTTATTCTCCAAATGACATGACTGGAAAACGAATCCGAAGCCGCACGAAGTTGTGCGCGAAGATGAGTATAGTGGGGAAAATGCTTTCATATGAAGTGGCGTTGATGTGGCAATCATGCTGGAGATCGCGATGGGCAAAACCTTCATTCATCACTCACATAGTGTTGAATGATGTCTATCCCAAAGTGGTTTCGCACCTGCTGGAAGTTTTCGGCTCGTATGACAATCTCTTCAGCCAGAAGTGATCTCCATGAAATCGTTCGCAATGGCTCCATCAGTTCAGAAACATTACGTCACGACATTATCAGGCACAAGTTATGCAAAATAGCTTTGAAGTGCACAGGGACCACTTTCGAAAAAATGCAAAAGAGCACACGCATCAAGGATCCAAACCCTCGCCCATCCATTTGCGAGCCCTACGACGTACCCAATCGGTCACGCCGCCACGAACGCATGAGGCTTACACAGCCAATTTACTGAATGTAAATATTCTCCTTAAAAAGCTCCGTAACTTCTTTCTGGGAGGTCCGCAGCAGATATGGAAGACGGTTTCGTAATTCCCGTCCGAAGACCTTTCAGCCGGTATACATTTCATTTCAAATGGCCACTTCGACCTACCATCCGAAAAAAGGTCTTGTTATTGCAGGGTCCTTGCCAACTTTTGGGTACTTACTCGTGTCACCGCTTCACAATGCAGGCTGCAGGATGCACAGTAGAGCTATGTCTTGGCTTTGACACGGCTCGCGTTGTGCACCATTTTTCCTTTAATGTATCGAATTAGTCCGGAAAACGTCAAGCAGTACCTTGAAGGAGAGCCTTCCAGCTATGTTGCATGACGTTCGGTTGGATTTTTTTGCGAAAAGCAGTCTAGTGATCGAGTATCGCTTAAAGAAGGTAAAATGGTAGTCTTGGCTGTTGCGGATGGTTTTCCCAGCCTTTGCTGCTTCCGTCTTCTTTTATCGGTTCTTTGCATCAAGAGCTCCGGACGTCGGCTGGTAGTTGCATGCGGCTCATACGGTGGAACTTGACCGAATCAGTTCGAGAGGTACCAGAGACAAACGCCTTTTGGAGACTTTGAAAATTCATGACTTCTTAGCGCTATCT
>MU915465.1:5308-18500 GCA_036418165.1 Cooperia oncophora
AAGGGTACCTCCCTCGGAGAAACCGCTACGCAGCGCCTACTCAGTGTCGCGGAAATCAGCCCTGCACTAGTACCAGTCCTACTCGTTTTTTAGGGATTTATCGTGCCAACTGCCTTTAAAACTACAATTCTAAAGCCCAGATTGTCCAGCGTAAAGTTCTTTACCTGGGCGGCCTCGTCCATGATCAACGAATTCTCTTGAAGCGATGAGATCAACAATGGAGTTAGCTGAAATTATGAAGTGGAAGTGACCCTGAATCTTTTCGAATGTCAAAAAAAGTCTCGTAATGGCATATGACACGACAATCAGTAAAATTCAACTAGAAGAGCTTTAAGAAAACTTGGAAGGTCAAGGTGAAGAAATATAAGAAGTTTTGAAGGAAATTTGATAAAATCCTCGACCAACATTAACTATGCTGTTGTTAGTGATGGGTATATTTCGGCCACCAGTTTCTCTCTGATGAAATGTCAGATCACCACTAGGAAGAGCTGTTCCGTCTCCCAAGGTGAATACGTTCACCTGAAAATATTTTTGGATTAAATTCTCACTGGAGCCTTTTTGAACAATTCTTGAAATCTACTTTGCTTACCTGCATTTCCTTCGAAAGAGGCTTTGAATCTGTATTGGTATGTACCGACAACTGTGTAGAGGTGAAAAGGTAAAGAGTTATGGGAGAGAGGATAGAGATTTCGTAGGCCTGGAAAATGAACCTTTCAGAAGAAGAAGAAGATAAAACTTCACAATTTTCCAGCGTTTAGAAGCAAATGAATAGCTACTTAGTTCTTTAATTTCGAAGAAATCCTCTCCAAATCGAAGCCTATGTTACGCTTCACAATGACGGAGCCTACCTGCATTTTTTTTACCACTTTCCAAAATTGTTCACTGCTTTGAGTCATTACCGGAATTATCGTATGGGCGGAGTTACTTGGACAAGTGCGACAAAGAGCGCCCACCCCCCCCACCCCCTCCCCTAAAATGCCCACTCAGGAAAGCGCAGTTGTTTAAGCGACTCCGCCCACAAAATAACTATGAATCGCGCCTTCAAGATGAGAAACAGCCATGATAATGATGGCTGCTGGAAGCAGGGAAGCCATACGTTGGGGAACCCCAGCGGGGGAATCGTATTTGCTCCGCGAGAATTTTGTTCTTGTATGGTTGACGTATGGTCTTTCCTGTTTGAAGTGCGCATACCCCCCCCCTTCTTGAAACCTCACCGCTCGACAGCCAGCTTCTGTTTCGAGAAACTCAAGACACGGAGAGAGTTTCTCGGGGAAGGCAGGAAGTTGGGAAAATTAGAACATCGTAGATAGGAGAATGGGGAAGGAGGAGTCGTACCAAAGGAGTATTCCAAAGAAGGGAGATTTCGCGAGAAGTCTTGCAAAAATATTCCCAATGGACGTGCTCTGTCGACTCCAAGAGAATAAAGGCAAAAGTGTGAGGGATAAAAATGAATGACTTGCCTTGTGAATAACATCCAGGGATAAACTTTGATTTATAGCCCTTTTATTACTGGTCACCACCGTCATTGAAGAAGTAAATTGGTTGAGGAAGTCTTCCCACCAGAAAGTGCTCGAAATAATCCTCACATCTGCAGAAGAGAATTATCAGAACAGATGAATCCCATAAACACTTTTTGGAAAAATAGTACTTCTAATTTGTAATCGCCGTTTTACGCAGAGGGTGCTGTAGTAATTGCCGTTTACAACGCGTATAATCCGAGGATCAATTCTCAGATCAGTCTTGTCCACACCAACCTAGCCTTTCATTCCTCCAAGGATCATCCATTAGTAACAGCCCTGTCTGGCAGGATAAAAACACTGTCTTATACGAACCGCGGGTCTGGCATACGACTATACTATAACTCACGGTCAGGAGTCATGTACAGGGTTGTTCGCTATAGAATCACAGACAGAAGAGCGGGCAGAGACGTCGTCAGCAGGTCAACAAGCGGTATTGGCACCAAAGAGTTCAAAGGCAACCATAATGGCTGTCCTAGCCCGGCGATCTTCTATAGAAACACTGCTGTAGTAGCGCTCGCAAAAGCATAAAGCGTAAAGCACTCGTCATCCGGGCAGTTGATTAGGGCGGTCGTCAAGGGGCCGCAGACGCGGCTGCAGCAGCGATCGCGTACGTAGGGGCTGTGTGCAAAGATCTGCCGTTTGCAGCCTGGTTTAGTCGTTTTCCCCTACTTTTCACTGTTTTTGTGTTTTTTTCAAGTCAACTGTTCTTTCCTTCACAGGATATAATTTTTATTGGGTTTTTTTCCAATTTTTGCGAAACAACTAGAAAGATTAAACAAACATGGTAAACAGAAGGCCTAAGTAATTCGCGAAAACATTCCATTACACAACAAAAAAATTCACGTCCGATATACTTCATATAGGCAATAAAGCAAATGACCTTGAAAAAAAACAGCCAAAAACAGTGAAAACTAGGGAGAAAATTGCTAAATTAGGGTGGAAACAGCTGATCGCAGCGATCGTGACGCGCTGCAGCCGCGTCGCGTCACTTGGGCCGGATAATCTGCCCGGATGACGACTTTACGTATATAGAAGCGCTGTTTTTTCGGTTGGATACTGTAAGGCAGCGTTCAGACTTCGCGACGGCAGCGCTTCGGTCGCGCGTTCGACGCGATCGATGCGCATGCTTTCGACTGCATTGATCGCGTCGAACGCGCGACCGAGCGCTGCCGTCGCGGAAGTCTGAACGCTGCCTAACACGCCGCTGCAACCCTGTTCTAGTGGGCGACACTGGTTGAGATGTAGTACTCCTTAGAAACTGTATCTGGGTAGAACTGAATGGCTTTTCGACAAATGCTAGCTTCTCGCCGGTCGCAAAGGGAATACTACACAATCGTGTGCGTAAAAAACATGTATTCAACGGGTTTTGTAAACGGTAATACCGGAACCTGAAGGCAGTGGGAACGATTGCTGGGATCGGGCGGTTGTGAGAGGCTGCAAGAGGCTTTTGGCCACACCTCCGTAACGCGTTCGAAGTTTGGCTAAATGCCATCTTTAGCCCTTCCGCCAATGAGGCTGGCACCAACCGCCAGCCTCCAGCAATCGTGCCCACCGCCTTTGAAGACAGAATTGTGCAGTCACGTCCGAGGACGGTCCTTGCCACATTCGAGGCGAATGGGTCCACAGCTGCAGTGACAAGTCATTTCCTTCGCTCGAATGTGCATGGAAACAGGCTGTAGGGTACCCGAGTGCCACCTCCAAACTCCGCGTGCGCTATCCTGCTTCGATGTCAAGGGCCCGCAGCGAAATGCATACTCAGCTGTAGAGATTAATTAGGGTCAGAGGGCGTAGTAAGTAGCGCGTTTGGCTATGGCTTTTCACCATGCGGCAGCGCGGGCACCATTACCTCTAGCCCTGTTCCCTTGCACTTTTGACCGGAGAAACTGTCACTCTATGGCAGCTGCGGACACAGTCTCCCCAGCCACGACGAGGACCGCGATCCTCAGAGGTGAGTGCACAATTTTGTCTTCAATGGTAAGCGAACAATCTGAACCCACTTCTGTCATCATACTCAATCAAAGAGTACTGCCTCACTGAAGGATAATAACGTCTTTCCAACTGGTTGATCATTGAGCTGACTGCCGTGGCAAGATTCGAAGCCGCTGAGCTCATCGCAGCGCTGTTCTCCACAGCAAAGATTACCTGAATGTCGAAGCTTTTATGTCACTTTACCATTCAAACTACTGATTCGATTTCTTGGCCTGCATTTCTCTTTGCGAAATTTCCCTCGTAGTAGAACGGATAGAAAATATGTCATATAACGTGATGGCCTACTGGACGCAAGACCACCCTTCTCCAAATTATGGCACACTCTTCCCCCTCCCACTATAATCAACCTTCAAAGTCGCACTAAGCCTCCGCAAGGGGATCTTGCCAGATATCCGGGAAGTGATGACAAAACCGGTACGCGCTCAGGATTAAAGCGATTGTGGGGTAAAATAGCTATTCGAATTAACCACCACGTTAAAGAGATGAGTGCCACGTGAACAACAAGCGATGGTCGCGACAAAAATGCCGGTGACTTACGAGCCCTACTCCGAAAGCATGGTTGCTAGTATGACCCCTTTCACCTCTGCCACTTTCCGCGCCCTCGTGTAGTCTTCCTCGCTGCGGATGATGGGGCGTCGCCAATGAGGCTGGATTTGGGGCACCGTCAGGCCCGTTCTCCGAGTTCATGGTGAAACGCGATAAGCGACAGCACTGGTCGAAGCCACTGATACGATTGTTATGGTAATCTTGTTGCTTGCCAAAAGAAAAAAGGAAAGACGGGCTGGTGCCGCGCCAAATCCATCCCAGTTGACACGCCCCTTCATCCGCAGAGAAGAATTCTATACTGCGAGTGACACTGTCAGAGCATTCCCGTGCGGCGGGGAAACACGACAATCGTCTGAAGCGCTAATGGGATGGAGGTGTTTCAATTCTACAACCAATAGAGCGATGGGTCCGGATAATGTCCTTACTCGGCCGAGAACGCGTGCCTTCACAAACACAACGGGACAGTGATTTTCAAGCGTCTCGGGCAGCGTCCCTGCTTTAGTTTCGCGCTTTCAAAGCGCAGCGTTTCGAATGCGATGTGCTCGCTGCTATTCACCCCTCCACGGTTTGTCCTAGTGTGGAGAGGATTATGTTTCAAGGTCATAAAGAATGCAGAAGTAACCTTTTTTGAACCGCCCGCTACTAATTTGGCTATGCTGCCCCATCGATTAGTCTAACCATAAGATCAACGAAAAAAGTTTGAGTACGCGATAACCTGTCTGAAGTCGTGCTGCCGTACGGATTGCGTAGGAACGTTCCAATTCTTTTCAAAGCACTGCATACCTAAAAATAGCAAATTTTTATAAGATGAAGCGTAGGCATAAAGCGCACACCGGTAGCCTAGTAGCACGAGACACTGCTGCACTCTTTCGGCACCCACAGAATTCTGTACAATACAGAAAGTGGATCATTCTATAGCCCGAGCCAGAGGCCAGAATCACACAATGATTACATGGATGAAGTCACATAAATCATTAAACCTTTCTCATTGGCGCTATTGCCCTTTTTATCCCAAAAATGAAGGCCTACAGGACTCGTTCAGGTGACGTCATTCATAAGATCAGCGCGGAATGAGCCTTGCTTAAAGACACATGGTACGCTCAAAACATTGAGGGTGTATGAGACTAACAGCCCCCCAGCTGTCGATGTGTCGTGGTCCCCCCGCTCAAACATGCCCAGGAATGGAGATACAGGACCGTGGGAAAGGCTTATTCCTTGCTACTCCGCCCAAAATTCACCGCGCGCGCGGACGAAATGCAACTCCGCGCCGCGTGCGTGAATTGGCCGTACGAAGTCAGTAGCAAGGAATAAGCCTTTCCCACGGTCCTGTATCTCCATTCCTGGGCATGTTTGAGCGGGGGGACCACGACACATCGACAGCTGGGGGGCTGTTAGTCTCATACACCCTCAATGTGTTAGCGTACATGTGTCTTTAAGTGATTTTCCAGAGATTGAAAGTAGCGCGCGCAAAACAACAGGTCCTGAGTCCTGTTGTTTGAGCCGGCTACTGTTGCCGGCCTGGCCATTACTATAGTTCAAAATATGGTTGGAACACGTGGTCTAATTCAAAAGATGGAAGCAAAGCGGAAAACTTACTGTACTCTACTTACCATTGGAATGGGAAGCAGTTGCAACTTGAACAGCTCGATTATTCAGCAAGGAGTCAGGCGGCACTATAAACAATAGAATATGTTAATATGCTTGTAGCCCTAAGCATATCTGAACTAAGTGCGAAGCGTGCACATACACTGCATATCTCAGCGATGGAGTGGGCGTGGTCACATACTATACTTGAGCATGGTGAAGGATGTGTTTTTCTTGGGATAATTCCGTTTTTGATACAAGTGCTGTCTAAGACCATCTTTACGAACAAGATCATGACGTTGCCAACTATGAAACTGGGGTACCCCCCCCACCACAGTCGAGCGAAGCAAGCGTCACATTAAATGGATACGCAGCCACGGTTTTCTTCATTCTAGGATATGGAGTGCATAGCGTCCTATGATTGCCCCATGAGGGGGCTCCCGCCCTGCTTCTGACTGTTAGACAAATTTGAAACCACAATCCATGCTAACTGCGTGGGCGGAGTCAGGCGCATCGGTGCACCTCCCTCATTGGCGCATCCTTCCCTTTACAGAAGTGACCGCAGACCAGGGATGCAGGCCCGATAATATGCCTCACTCCGTCCACACGATCAAGCGTAGAACCGTGTCTTTGATAAATCTGTCAACGGAAATAAGATCAATTTCCCACTGGACGGAGGCTTCTAATTCAAAATAACCTTCCCCTCGTACAGGGTGTGCTGTTTGACCCGTAAGTCTTGGATATCCCCTTACAGGGTACAGCACAGATGTGCGAAACCCATCAGGAGGATCGAACCTGGCAGCTGGGGAGGGGAAGGGGTCGTGAACTTGGTCGTGAGCACATACAGACAAAAGTGTCGATCGTTAAGTTTGAGTAGACGGGACAAAGTAGCAAAGGACCCGGATGCTAAGGAAGACCAGAATATGAAAGAATTACTCGGCAAATTAGCGTGAAGCTCATAAGTACGTAGAGAACTAAAATAATAAATCTCAAACATATTCGTGCGCACTTTTCCAAACCCTAAACAAACATTTGCTTGCATGGACAAAAATCACCTACAATCAGAAGTTACACCTTTGCACCACTTCTGCGTAGAAGCGTAATGCACGGCGCAGAATCGGGACAAATAGATCGATGGTAAACAAATTTGCTTTGATACATTTCAAGGGGAATAAGTGTTCTCTGAAGCCATATTGAAGTTCGCAAATGAGTGTCTTCTACTAATGGGCAGAGATAGGGGTTGAGCTTATTGCGTGGCTCAGAGTGACCTCCCAGTGGCTTCTGACCCATACAAATCCTCTGAACTAGCGGGCTCTTCGAAAAAAGGTAAGCGTCATTGAAATGAAAAGATTAGATATTGGTCGGTCCGGTTTTGTTTTGCAAGAAGGTTGGACTCTCGCTGAAAGTGATATGTTAATGTTCTCGCGTTGTGGTTCTAAAGCAGGAATAACCCCGGCCTTGCAACTTACCACGGAGCTGCGTCTGCCACGCCTTCGAAATACTCCAGCAATGGGGAGGACTTCAGATTGCGCTACGGTAGTAAAGAGTCATTTTATGTCATTGATGAGTCACTGACTGTCAAATCATGCCCTTCATTCTCGAAAGCCCCATCACTCAATAAAAGCTTATGACTCCCCTAGAAATAGCCCCCGCGGATTTCCCGATGCTATGGCGAACAGGTATATCTGCCGTCTGCTCAGATTATATTCTATGGGTTGGAATAGCGCGGCGCGCCATGGAAGCATAATATGGCCGCGAGCGCTTGCGAGTCGTCACATATCTGATCCTTCTCGTCAGAGCAAACAAATGTATCCGGAGAAGGGTAGGGTAGTACCAGGTTCCTTTTTCTCCGGGCTGGGGGCGGGCGGGGGGTCGTACGACACCGTCAGTTCACACATCACGATATGTACCCTGCCCCCTTATCAAGCAAAGCATAGGAGTTACAGAAATGGTGCAGTAACTAAAGAGTCTGCCACCATATTTCATAATATGGAGGATGATCTTGTCATTACTCAATCACATGGCCATCAAGGTTCGTATCCTAATCCTTCTCTTCGCATTGTTATGGCCACACAGATACACCCTTTTGCTACACCTCTAGTTCGCTCGGACGACTGGGCGTTTCAGGCGTGTCGCATTGAGTTGTGCCCAAACCCAGGCAGATGCCGTTCTCTGCCTTCTTGTTGAAGCGCGCATGCGAAAAAAGTGGCAGAAACGTGTAATACTAACGATATGATACAGTCATATCACTTACTCGCTTTAACAAGTGGTGGGGAACGGGTTTGGCACCGCGCCAAACTCATCCCGCCTGACACGCCCAACCGTCCATAGCAGCGAACTATGCTATATGGAAAATTGTATTGGAAAATACCGCAGATAATGGCGCACATCGATGACAAGCTGAGCCTTCTTGTTACTCTGCTCTCATTCTGGGATCAGGATACAGCATCGTGATGTGTGGAATGGTGGTGTCAGTCCGACCCCACCCCCAAGAAGAGTCTCGATACGACCCCCTCCCTCCCCCAACCACCTACCTACCACTTTCCTGCAAGTTCCCAGCTTGCTGCCTGTTTTTCTGAAACTTCCCACATTTTCCGGTTCTTCACCCAGTAATTTTCCGTCGGGCGGAGGAGGGGGGAGTACATAGCCATTATGAAACGGGAAAAACCGCGAAAAGTCAACAACCGGGAAAAATTCTTCCCAACGCGGCAAATTTCTCTCAAAGGCACATACGACCCCCTCTCTCCCAACAACGACCAAATACGACCCCCCCCCTCTCCCCCGCGGCTAAGTATCACCCCATGTGGTTTCACACAATGATGCTGTACCATGTCTGGGACGACTCCCATAGCAGGTTTCCTTCAGAAAAGGAAAGTATTGAAATAAACTAACCAATAAGCGAGCAGTATCCCGGCAGTACACGGGTTGCGCTTTTATTAGAAGGGTTATCGAATAATAAAACCCGTAGTCTGAAACAAATGACCATGATTATGTATTGCCAAGCCATTGAAAGAGTTGTAAGTGAAGCCTTCACAAACACGTAAGGTCCTGGAGTGCAGTCATTGTGGTCGGCGAAAATCACTGAATATGTGCTGTCGTTTCTACGTTTGCCATAATACAGTGTTCCAAGTTGCGTTTCATCAGTCGAATTCACAGATTGGGCAAAGACCGCTACTGAGTCAGGAAAATCGATTGGAAGAGCGGTGATGGACTGTGGAATACCTGGAAAGCAAAGGTTATCTCCATAAAAAAAGCAAAAGGAACGTGCGTTTTCACACACTTTCACACTTTCTACCGCTTGCAATGGTAGGCATAGGAAGATAAATTTTCAATTATTTGGCTTATTAAGGCGCATTCTGAGCATCACAGCCGCAGAGTGCAGTCTTTTCGGTACGGATTCTGGAGCGGTCAGGAGGCGGAATTTGGCGCAGCGCCAACTGCTCTCCACCAACTGGCGAAGTGTGAGCGTCAACAACATTGAAAAAAGTGCTGGCGCCGCGCGCGCCAAACTCAGCCTCGAGACATCCTAACATCCCAGGGAACAAGACTGTAGATATCTGTACCTGTAGTCCTCTGTATGGGTGACCTGACAAAGAGCTTTCTAGAAGCACTGACCACAACCCCATGGAAAAAGAACAGCAGGTATCGCCGCAACCACTCGGGTCGACTTCCATAGGGGTGGACTGGCGGCGAGGGACGGGCGACCCACCCGGTGCGTTGTCCCTGACTGGTTGTTTCTATCCTACATCGATCACTAGCCGATCACAATTGGTAAAAACAAAGCAGCAAAGCCGGGCTCATCCGCTTCTAGTACCCGCTCTCCGCTCCCGACTGACTGGGATGTTACAAACTTAACGAACTGTGTCTGAATTTCTTTCAAAGTTTCTTGGCTAACCCACCTTGAGATCGAATAGCATTCCCAATATCGATAGCCGAATTGTCCGTGTAACTGAGTAGCACTGTACTATCCGAATTGACAAATGCTCTCAAAGAACAGGTCAAGCCAGGTGTTGGTCCGTCTACACGAACGGAAGTCACGTTGGATGGAAGTATGTAGAACTGAAATATAAACTGAAGCCATAGTACACAATTATGAGACGCACACACCCCTGCCCGCCCCCCCCTCATCACTATTTGTTTGACGTGACGCGCGTTGTGCCGCTTATCGACGCTCGGAAATACAGGGGGACCAAAAAACATTTTTTCTCCCTTGATTTTCGAGGAGAAATAAGTTACACTTTATTGAATTCTGGTTGGATTTTTCCACCATCATTCTCAACGATACATTGTATATTATCACAAGAATGCTGAGTTGTGGGCAAAAGTCGGACCACGGACGGGATTCGAACCCGCATCTTCTGCTTACCGGGCAGTTGCGTTCCCTATTACGCTACCGGGCCACTTTTGACCACTCAGCTCAATGGCTATTTGTGCCATTGCCTTCGAGCACTCACACGTTCAACGTGGTGTCAAACAATATTCAGCAACACATTGTACACTATCATGATACTCCGCCACAGCCTTCTGGACGAGCGCCATCGAGAGATTCTGCCACGCGACCGTGATTCGGTGCCTGAGTTCAGCGAGGTCGTTGATTTCTCCGCCACTGTAGACCACCCTGTTGAGCTTCGCAAACCGGACAATCGAGGGGGTTCACAGGTCAGGTTACAGATTTGGACACCCCGTCTTCTTTAGGTAAGCAATGTCCATCAATTCCATGTAGCGAGAGTTTTTCGATTCCATGTGCTAGCACTCAATCCTGTAGCAGTACGAATTTTCCAAGATGGTACAGGCGACGATATGAAGGGAGGATATTCTCCTCGAGTTACTCGATGTAACCGTCAGCGTTCACTTCCAGTCCGGGGTCCACGAAGAAAATATCGGTCTTCCCATTCCAGGTACGTCCGGTCCATACCATCAACCCGCGCCTTGGCGACTGCGGTGAAGATGATGTCCTAGACCGTAGCGACGTTGTCGGAGCTGCTCGACAGCGCTTGATGTTGGAGGTCTTCAGATCAAGAGTACTGACCTCCAGGTAGCTATCCATGGGTGACTCCATACAAGAAGTTTCGCAGCTGTTTGGAGGTGACGTGAATTCCAAGGCCTTCTCCAGTCAGGCTGCGACTGGAGATGACTTCATATTTTGGTGTACATGAAGGTGATGGGCGAGAGCCTGCTCCTGCTTATCGAGGAACATCTTGGTATCTTCCGCCCTGGTACTCGTATCCACGTCTTCTGTCTGTGCTGCGAAAACTTTACTGATATGTGACTCGGCCGAAGTGTCTTTTTTTGCCCCCCCCCTGTATTCAGCAGAGGTGCTCAGTTTATGATGTGGGCCGGACCGCCCACTAAGGTCAGGAAACCTAACACGAAAGTTGTGTGGAGAAAAGTGGTCTTATAATGTGTTCTCCCACCATGAGTTGTCCGCTCTCTATCGCCTAGTATATCTTTATAGTAGGTTCTTACTGGAAATTGGAAAAAAAACGAAGGAAGGTCTTATTATATTTGAGGCAATTTGGATCTTCTATTTTTTTAAGAAGAGCTAATAGCATCTACTATTTTGTATTCCAACCCCAACACTCCCATTCCAGCATAGTGGAATGATCGCTGGGAATCTCATAAAATTCCTCACAGAGAAAAAAGCTTCTTGAAGTTTGTGCAGATTTGAGAAGTTAAATTAGTAGTATCATACTGTGGGGAAAAGCAACTGAAGGGGGCCTCAAGTCCGGAGGTCTACAGACGATAAGCCCGGTGAATGTCGCTACCGCTCAATTAGCTTTTGAGGCAGCATTTCTCCCATTGGAAAACTTTTCGAGATGTTCGAAGAGGTGGTATTCGGTGGTGGCTTTGTCTGATGAATAAGGTGCATGCGTAAGATTTCCGTAGCCCAGTCCGTTCAAGGTGTTATGGGTTGAGTAACGTGGAGAGAGCGTGGTCACGGAGTGGAACGGCCTTGTTCCTGTAGACCAGCTCATAAGCTGAGGTTCACGGGTTTACGCTGCATCTCTTCAATTTCTTGAGAGCGCTTCCAAGCTCAATGATCTTCGCCGGATCCGCAGAACTGCGTCAGACTAGACCAGCTGCAAAGTTGTTCGTTGGCGACACTCGTTTGCGTTTTTTTCACTCTGAGCTACCTCATCGGATCGCTAGGCGAGTACTGTCTCGTTGGGAGTACCCCGGCAAGCACCAAAAGCTGTGGTTTGGTTTCGCAGGTGACTGCGATCGCGCCCTACCCTTTTCCCCACCTCTTGCCCCCCCCATTACACACACACTATTTGTGTCAGCAGAGTAACATCAGCATATCAATACTGTCTGATTTTCAGAATAGCACAAACCGAATAATAAGTTCCCGCTGAAGTCGCTGTGAGGCGTTGACCACTGCTCATGTCAATGAGGTAAGGCTGAGTGAAAGTGGGCGGGTTCCCTGAAAACAATAAATTCATCGTTCTTTTTAAGTAATTCCTTGCAAATTCACAGACCATCGTTCTTATCAACGGTAAGCAGAACTTTTGTCTCTTCCAAAGAAGTGTATGTGGTCGGGATGGTCACTATCATCTGACCACTGCAGTCGAATTTATAACGGACGGCAACGTTCTCCATCTTATGGTAATAGGACAGCACGTTCGTCATCACCTTAACAGAAACGCGATATTCAATTATTAATATCCGAAAAGCACTGTAGCAAGTGAGGGCAATGCATTTAGCTCAAAGGCTCGAAAGACTGGGCGCCGAATCCAATAAGCAAATTACAAGACTGGCATATTCCCGAACAGAGTGAACTGTGCCAATAGTGAATATTTTTGAGCAGACCGATAGGTTACCCCGTACCATTTAGTACCCCAATAGGAAACTCTACACAACTCCAAAGATCCTGGTTCCTGCTATGTGCGAGGCGAATGATTCGCAGCTGCAGTAGAGGGCCGCTTTCTCGGCAGAAAAATGCATGGGAACAGGGCTGTAGGGTAGTGGTACGGAATGGTGCTATCCTCAGTATGCAGCACTTGCGCTGATTTCGGTGCCGCGCAGCAAAACACGTTCTCAGCGCCAGAGAACAACGTGAGAGGGCGCAGACAAGTGGAACGTTTGACTATGGGGAAAGAACGGGGTGACCGTGCGGCAGCGCAGGAGTATAGAGACGCATCAGGGTAACACATTACCACCCCTTTCCACTCCTTTCCCGTGCACTTTTGAGCAGAGAAAGCGGCACGCGTCTGCACCTGCGGACGAATTCTTTCCACACACGCCACAGCAGCGAGCAGGATCTACTGAGGTGAGTGACAGTTTGTCCTTAAAGCTAGAGTCCAGGGTGACCGCATGGGAGGAGATAGACGCACCATTGCGCCTTTCACATTGGTCACCTCTATGGCTGTTAATGGACTGTCGCACCAATGAGTAATGTGCAACGACCACGACACCTCTGTCTCCGCCCATATAGTGAACGTGGAGTGAGCGTGTTAGGAATCAGACTAGGAACTACGCATATGCTCCATGGGGATTCAACAGCACAACACATCCAGTTCTCCCTTATCATAGGCATGCAGGCTTAAAACCCT
>MU915467.1:4432-21330 GCA_036418165.1 Cooperia oncophora
ATTGGAGGTTAAAACTTGAAGTCTAACCAAAGGAATGTAATCTCACTTGTTCCAAACCAAACTTATGTTTCATGGTACCCACTGGGTGCAAGTGAAGGGACTGATTGTCGTCATTGATGGGATCGACTACGGTCGCGTACGCGGAAAATTAATACCTATGAATAGTACAGAGTCTACCCCGAACAGCACGACAGAAACTACGAAGTTCTAGTAAGTCAGATTTAATGAAACCGGACGAACTTAACAGAACTGATGGTCGCACTTCCGTCAAATCCTCAGAAAGCCAGGACCCGATTGTTTTTGTACGTGAAAACCGAAAATCGGAAGTCCGCCTCAGGCATTGATGAGGATCCTTTTGGTTGCTTAGCTTGAAATACGATCAGGCGATAAGTAGACTTGATCGTTGAGGAATCATCTTTAGTTCAGATCAGTAAAAACAGAGAAGACAACAAAGAACACAACAAGTCAATGAAGTCGAGCGACTATTATGTCGAGACGGGCGCTCGATCCGAGGGTGTCGCCCATTGGCGCTAAAAGCGCTGAAACGAGAAGCGAAATCATAACACATGGCACTATGCTTCGCCTCTGCAACAAAAGCAACTAGTCAATAACGGAATGCGCTGGAGAACTCGAACTGTAGGGCAATTCAGAAGGGTCAGTGTTCTTCCGATACACGAACACTTGCCCGAGTATGAATACATCGATTGAGATCTGAAAGTATCACTCGTCAAAAGCTGTGCTTGAAGCGGCCGGCTGCGACGTAAACGCACGCGGCCAGTGTCGTACAACTCAAAACAGAAGTAAAGAAACTAAAGATAACCAACCTGCAATATAGCGCATACCCAGAATTGAACGGGACTACCAGTGGCCACAAAATATCCTGTTTTAGCGAGATCTCCGCAAAGCCACGCTGATACCATAGGTATACTGTAATAAGTTTTGTTAGATGGTTTTCCGAGTCGATGACTATCAATATAGAAAACAAATAATGTTCGGGATTTTACAATCTCGAAGGGAGGAGGGACAGAATGCGAGGGTAACTGCAACAGCTTGTTGTCCCTATAAGGTCCACAACAAGCTAAAATTGAGCGCACCCGTTGAGCACTGCCGTCAGTGATTAAATTACTTTTACTTCACTCCGTTCTAAGGTGTTTTCCGAAGAAAAGGAGAGATCAAGAGCGCTGAGACTCGAAGGGAAAAAGTGGCCTTCAGCCCATTGCTGAGCCACACTCCTCAATAGATTTCTCGTCTTTTCTGTCTGCCTCGAGCTACTTTTTTTTGCCCATCCTATTTCACTCAAAATTGTGTTAGTTTCTGGACTATGATGGAAACTTCTCTTCTTTCAATGTTGCCAGTGCGAAACCATTTCATTGCACTACGTTTCTTTGAAAACTAAAAGAAATCTCAGCAGGGATCGAGGATTTCAGACCTTCCCTCACTTCCCGAAGCTGTTCTTAATTGAACAAAATCCCATAATCCGGGCATCAAGAAGTTTGAAGGTTAACCACCCTTCTTTCACTCGGTTTCCCAATCGTGCAGACTTGCTCGCCTGCGCAGTTTCTCGCCATTTCATCGTCTGTTTCTTCTTTCATGCTCACTCTTTTCTTCGCCATTCTTACAACGGTTTCAACCTACGGGCTTCACAGGGTGTTCATTTTGTTCGTCGTTCTTCTTCTCGTAACACCAATTCAGTATACCGTTTGCTTTTGAGGCCCCATCTACCTCTTTTATATGGAGCAATAACCGACTGTGTCTTGACTTCCTCTTGTATTGGGTTGTCCGGAAAGTTCTGCACGTTTCGAGTGTTTCACTTTAAACGATCATAACTTTCTTAACACTCATCGGATTTAATCCAAATAAGCACCATTCGAATCAGCACACTTTTGCCAATGTGACAGTCGAGAAATCCCATCAAAGTAAAAAACTGGGTGGTCGAAAATTCACGAAATCCACGAAGGCTTTTTTGCCTGGTCCTGATTGATGAAGTATTTTCCAGCAAGGGAGTTCTGAAAATGTTTGAAAAGGTGATAGTCGATTGGCGAAAGGTCTGAAGAATATGGCGGTTGAGGTAGAACTTCAACCCCCAATTCGTTCAATTTATGGATAGATTTGTGAAACGTGTGGGCGGGCGTTGTCATGCAAAGGAATCGGACCCTTTCTTTTGATAAGTGTTGGCTGCCAGCGTGCACAAATTTCGGTACCAATTCCGTCGACTTCCTCCACAATTAGCGGTTCTGCTCTGATGGTTTGCCTGCGTGATCCAAAAGTTATACTGGATCACACCCATGCCGTAACACCAACAGTGTGACCATAATCTTTTTTCGTGAGGGTTCGGCCTTTGAAAATTACGCTGCCCTGCGCAAAAGCAATGCAGAAGGAACCTCGAGACGTGCCGATTCCTGCCGGTCACTCCGATTGTGGGGCACCCAATTGTCGAGTTTTTCACCTTCCCAATGCGTTCCAGACCATCTGCAACAGTGGATTTGCCAAGGCCTAGCTCTTCTGCTATCTCTCGAACTGTTTGGGATGGGTCAGCCTCCACAAACGCCTTCAAATCCTCGTCAGTTATTGCTTTAGGTCGACCGCTATGAGGTTCATCTTCAAGGCTGAAATCTCCAGAACGAAATTTGTTGAACCATTGCCGCACGGTGCTTTCTCTAGCACTATTGGGCCCCCACACCTGGTTAATTTGTTGAGCTGTCTTCGATTGCGGATTGCCCCAATTTATAGTCGAAGAAAATAAAGTTGCTCTTTTGACATGCTTCAAAAAGTCTTGAAAAAAGGGCGTCAATCAAGCGGCAGTTATACCATCAGATAGCGCAAAGAATTCTCTTTAGGATGTACTACTGAGACGCAAGGGAGAGTGAGTTTTTAATCAGCAATGAATGTACAAAAAATAGTAACACAAAACGTGCAGAAAATTCTCTTCAGGATGTACTACTGAGACGCAAGGGAGAATGAGTTTTTAATCAGCAATGAATGTACAAAAAATAGTAACACAAAACGCTGAGAACTTTCCGGACAACCTAATATATAGTTTCTATTCATATGCTACGAAACGCTACAGGGAAAACTAAATGGTCTTTGTTTTCCTCCACACTTTGATGTTTTTCGCTGTTCGGTTGTAAGGTCGCTTCTTCGTAAATCAGTGACTTGAGAGCAGAGCCCGCGATGATTCCCACGCTTTTTTAGATATGGTAGCCTTCCTTACAATGGTGGAGAGTGTTATAATTTTGCAGCTCAAAAATACAAAAAGAAACAGTGGCCCACTCGTGAAGGAATTGCCGCAAGGCCCAACTTTCATTCTAGACTGTTACTTGCTGGTTGCTGGTGCGGTCGTCCCGCTTCTAACCCTCCATTTTGCATGGTGAGGTAGAGTGATAAGGAGAAAGAGCAGACACGAACAGGTGAAAGCTCGCCTCAGTCCGGCATGGGGTACTATATAGGGCATTTCCCTATGATTCTCCTCCGCTTTTCTTCACTACTAACCCTATCACTTGCTACCCTGTTATTACTATCTAAGTCGCATAACTCATCATTTTTCAACGCAGGCTCTGCCTTTGAGCGTCACTGGCACAAACCACTCTCCAACTTGAAATCCTCACAAATTCATGGTGTTGCGAATTCGAAGGAATGTCGGGGAAGATCGCCTAAGGCAGCTTGTAAAGCACAAGGACGAGGTTGTTGAATTGCCCTTTTCGACCACATCATCATTAATCCATTTCGTACGAATACATTCTGGGCTTGCTCGCTGCAAGGCTCAGTTGGGTAGCATTTTTCAGTACCATCAAAGCATAAAATGTTTAAGAAAAGGTATAAAGACTAAACTGACCTCATTCCTTGCGTGGATTTCCGTTGACAATTCCGAATTAATTGTGGCGCTCCTAAACTGGCTTCTACCAGCAACGAGACCATGCCAAGCCCCTCCACATACCATTGAAACTGAAACTGTGCTCTTCTAGATGTTTTCCTAACCATGAGTAAGGAGTATTCGAAGTAATAAATAATAATTCTAAAGAATTACCCGTATCATTAGCATTGTCACCATAGACCAGAACGTGGTGAACGCCGTTAAGGTGATGAGATAGCTTGTCAGATCGTGCCATGCCCAGAATGATCCAAAAAAATCACCTCCTGAAAAATTTTTCCACGAGTTTTCTTCATTATTAGTTCTTGGATGACAGCCCCAAGGGTAGCGGTCGGGGCTGCTTGGAAAGTAAAGACAATAAGTTCTGTCTTTTCTGGGTCAGCTTGCCTTCCTTCACTCTCGAGTCGGTTGGTCTTACAGCAACCGACGAGCCCAGAGTCGAAGGAAGAAGGGACAGACTGCGAGGGTGACTGCGCCAGCTTGTTGTCTCTATCAGGTCCGCAATATATGACAATCGAGTGCGCCCGTTGGGCACTGCTCTCAGGGGTTCCGCTGGGCGAAAGTTCAGGAAAACAAAGTTTTGATTACCACCTCGACAAGTGCACCACTGCTTAACGTGCAGCTCTATGAACCTCACCAGACGAGAAGTAACAACCCTTTCGCACCCAAGGTTGAGCAGAATTGTCAAGCACCGAACACAATTATCAAGAAGCTGCGCAAGACATCAGCCGTGAAAGTCGTAAAAAGGTGGCACTCCCGCCACTTGAAAGTGCACAGTGATTCAGCGAAATCTCCGCCAACTATCGATAAGCGATAAGCACGCCGAATCCGTGCAATACAGCTATCCCTACACCTGAGGCTACAGTCAAGCGCCATGTGGCTAGAGTCAGGAATAAGGTCAACCGTGTCGCGCATGACGTGACTGTAGCGTGCGTACCCGCATCCATGGGGCGGGTGGAGACATATCGAACAAGGAACTATCCCAAGCATCGAGCTTTATTTTCGCACCCTTTCGAGCAGCGAGATTGCTACAGTTCTTCCGCTGCGGTCCTTCCTATCTTCCACAAGGGTCTACCTCTCAGATAATCGTACAGTGTGCCTCTAGCACAGAACATAAAGGGGTTTAAATATGGAAACAAGTTGGTGTTCGAGAGAACGGAAACAAGAATGGAATTCGGGTGGACAGCTAATGAGCCATTCCAAATTGAATAACTTTTTCCACTCGAAATTTCAAGTTTCGGCTTTTCCGCTTTCGTCAGACCTGACAGAATCAAGAACGACTGGAATTTGGTTTCCCCAACACCCTAATAACCCTGAAGACAAAATGACTTCAACTTTGTCATGGCGCAAAGTTGGCTACCAAATACCTTGGCCTACCTTGGCCAAATGCTTTGGGTGAACTTATCGTAATCTCAGTTGAGTAGGGTACGGAGTATTTTCGATGTCGTTGAGGCATTTTAGAAAGCATTCCATTCATTTTAAGATAGTCCACGCTGTGACGAAGATGAAGAAGCCAAAACTTTAATTGAATGGAGCTATTCAATCTTCGGAGGCTCAAGTTAATTACCCTTCTGAATCAAAGGGGACAAAATTAATCCTGGACGAATCCTCCAGTGTTGACTTTGTCCGCCAGAAGGCTTTTCACCTGACCCAACATCTCTGGATTGGCATCAGCCGAGCTTGGGTCTACGCCGTGCACTTGACATTTCCTAGTCAATTGCTGGGTGTATGTTAACTTGACCTCACTCATTCTTCCGTTTAATCTTACGAGAATCAGATCCATGGGTGTAACGCAGAACTATAGACTTTGTTAATGCTATAAAACCCTTTAGCCATAGAGCTACACCCGCTGCAATTGAAAAAAGCGATCAATGAGCGGCTATGAGCTGGCTAATTACCCAATCAGCACTTGGAAAATCTGTAGTGACAGCAGGATGTGACTGAGGGAAATACATGAATGAGGGAAGGGATAATCCAGCAAGACAAGCCCGAATGGAGAGCCCAAAACAAGCATAGGACGACGCTTCATGTCGGTCATACTCATACAGTACTTCGGCGGCAGATACTCGCTCCAACCTTCTTTCAAGGATATCTAAGTTGGCGCAGAAGGCTCCTCACTGAAAAGAAACACATCTATCTACCTTCCTTCTTGGTTGTTGTTGAACCTTTCGGCTAATTGCTTCAGTTGAGCGATAATTGCGTTGTTTTCTTCCCTAACGATCCTATCGGACTATGGGATAGCTGTTCGCCCGTTGCGATTTGTAAAGTGAAGAGTATATACTTGGAAACCAAGGTCCAAAGTCCAAATGCATGGCGCACTCCGGATCAAGTGATCAATATCAATGAGCTGTTGCGCTTTTCATGCAAAAATCGTATAAAATTAGCTCACTAGCAGTGTCGAAACTGTTTGACTGCTCTCGAAAAAAGTTGATCGGGCTAGTTAGATTAGAGAGAACTGAAAACGTGTTCAGCGAGTCCCTTCTACAACCATGTTGGGCACTTGGGAACGCTCAGTTTTCGCTAAACATCTCACGCATCTTTTGAACACCATTCAATCAACGCTAACGAATCACGGTTGACAAGGTGATTGGCGTGTATCCCGTGGGAGACGACGTGTTGTGCGAAATCAACAGATTACGCTCAAGCTCTAGCTCGCGATATGTACATGCAGAATTTGCACAGCATTTACACCTTTTCCCAAGCCGGAGCATTTAGCGAGGCAGTTCGGCGACGGGGGGAGGGGGGCAGTTGCTACTTTCCATCGACATGTCGACCCATCTAGACAGCCTTTTCTTGAGTTGACAGGTTTTACCATGGTGGCTAGACGAGCTTGCTCCAGCTTCACAAGAGTTCACAGGTTTCACCAGAGTGAGACTTGTAAACGGACTACTAAAGTAGTGAAAGTGCAAACGTCCATCCGTCGCCGAACTGCGCCCATTTAACATAGACTGTGATTTTCTTTTGAATATCATGAGCTTCCGAGTGAAAGACCATACCAGTCGAGCAGAACAAAGAACAAGGTCAACAAGGTTTTTTGGGGACTTCCCAAATCTCATCCACGCGCCTCGAATCGCGGCGATCTCTTAACCTCCGCACGTATTCAGCATACTCTTCGCCTCCTTAGGGCCCGCCCAATCTCCGTGGTGCACACATCGCGCGCCAAGGCCAGCAACGTCTTCTTCACTAACTCCTACTTGCTTAGCATCTTTGATCTCGGCGGCTCACAACCATTTTTAAAAGTTCTTTATAAAGAACCCACACGCTATACATTATTGTTCTCATCTCATCGCCATCCTTTCATATCCAACTTACCAGTTTTTCTTCCTTTCTAGGGCAAGACCAATGCTCGATAAGGGGTTCGATTTTGACGACTACAATATATCAGAAAACTGTCGCGAGCAGGTGAGCATGAACAGAATGCCGTCGTGACAACCCAGTTTTCAGCCTTGACGCATTTCAGCTACGTCGTTTGGCTGAATACGGTCCTGCACCGTTGGCATTGCCGACTAGTTTACTTATTGTTTGCTGTATTCCTATGGCTATTATCATTCTATTGACTGTATTCGGTAATCTGCTTGTTTTATTCTTCAAAGCTCGAGTTGGCCGGACGAACACGACACTTCTCGTGTGGAACCTCGGCCTTACCGATTTCCTCGTCGGTGTTATCGTCCTACCACTCGGCGCATTCCATCTTGCCTATCGAAAGTGGATATTCGGGAGGTTTCTATGCAGAGTCTGGGTGGCTGCTGACGTCACTTTCTGTACTTGTTCCGTGGTAAGCCTGCTTATATTAATCGTTCCTTTTGATGGCTTACGAGACTTTTTCCCACGATGTTTCCAAGCCTGACTTCATGCTTGTTGGAAAAAAAATCAATGTCCACAACACTACAGATCCCCAGATAAGCTTGAGAGTTCCCGTATCGAGGCGTTTCGAAACTCCAGACAAACCAAAACGGAAATGCTTCTAAATAGTGACCAGTTACGGAACTTGTCTTGGCGGAGATCGCTGAGATTTGGCTGGACGTTTAAGGACAAGGAGTATCACGGATTTATTCTCAGTAACTAGATCAGCAGCCTCCTAGCTGGCAAGGAGCTTCTGCACTTTGCCACTTGATCCTCAATCCCTTCATGAGCCTGGGCGACTTGAAGTGTTTCTGTTGCTCCCGTTCAAGTACCAGGTCGATGGCTATGCTTATAAGAGCCCTATCCGTAATCGCCAGATCGATGGCTATGCTTTATAAGAGCCCTATCCGAAATGCTGCTCGTAGCTTACTAAGCTCCTAGATATTCTTGTGAAAACACATTGAGACTCCTTGAAATTTTCTAAAGCGCTCTAAAAACCCTCAAATTGGGAAGTGATAATGATTCTTCTATGCTCTCGCTTGTGCTTCGCATAGAGACTCCTTCAACTATAACCATATCGGGTACTGTAGTAGCAATTCTAGCTTGCAGTTACAGCGATTTCCTCATCGAAAAGTGCATGGCTCCCAGCTGCGTCAGCTCACATGAAGTCTTCTCTTTTCATCGGTGAAGTTCTCGAGCACTGAGCACTCGCGTTTGAAAGCCTGAGTTTATTCGGTTATCTCCCGCGGGTCACAAGCTCACAGAGCGGCCAATCGACAAAAAAGTCTTTGTTAGCATTGACTCTTCGCATGAAAAGGTATCTCCAAAAGCATGAGGAGAACAAGGCCCGTTCCCAACTACAGCACTAATCTGTTCAGGTGGTGTAATCAGCTACAGTGCAGATAAATGCATGAAATATCCTATCATTCTCTTGGGCAAGACACCTTAAGGTCATACGACTGTTCCTAAACTTAGCAAATCATTTGAACTTTCAGGTGACCATCTGCGTGATTTCGGTAGATCGATATCTGGCCGTGACACGACCACTTCGCTACAAATCTTTGGTGACAAAGACCAAAGTTATACTTGTTATGATAATCATATGGACATTTTCATCGTCTATACTGCTTACTACCGTTCGATGGGAACAACCGCCGTGCTATGATGATGTGTGTTTTCCATTTTTTGACATATTCCTTCAGCAATTATTTTGACGTTTATGTCTATTTCTCAGAATTCTCATGATTATTCCTCCGGACAGCCTATAAACTTCCTATGTGACGGGTTAAATTCGCCGTAGAGTCATTCCTTTGCGTTCTAGCATTGAAAACAAATTGTACATACTTCTTCGAGGACAGTTCTTGCCATGTGTGAGGCGAATGAATGCGCAGATGCAGTAGTGTACCACTTTCTTCGAGTGCACGGGAACGGGGCTGTAGTGTAGTGATTCTGACTTGAGCTTCAGGACTCTTGTCAACCGAACATGCTCTCATTGAGAAGGTCCAGTAGTATTATTGAAAGTGAGAAGGAAAAGGAGGAAGAAGAGGGAAGGAAGGGGAGGGGGAGGAAAGGAGAAAGAAAAAAGGGAAGAGGATATAGGCTCCACGGTTGACAAGGGTCCTGAGACGCCCGTGAACACGAAGTCAAAAGTGGAGAAGACGAGAACTGAGAGGATGCAGATAAGCAGCGCGTTGGCTATGGTTAGGCGTACGGTTGGCTCTGCGAAAGCGCGGCTGGAGTGTGAAGAGGCGCCCAAGGTATCACCACCCTCCAACCCGTCCCTGAACACTTTTTTCACCAGAGAAAGTGGCGCGCTACTGTAGCTTCAAGAATCATTCACCCTACACTAGTAAATACCGGGATTCACGAAAGCCAGTGTATAGTTTGTCTTTTGATGGGAATCATTCACTCAGAAAATTGCGAGCCAACCGCTCATCGATTAGTGAATCAGTCGGCCAGATCATGGAATGGATGAATTCGGTTCCCATTCTGTGCACACTATGGACTAACTTTGGTTTCTGGGACATACCTTTCTGAGAAGGAATTTGAGTTAGGGGAAGCTCAAACCTCAAGGATAAAACTACATTCAATCCCAGAGAAGCAGGGATTGTCGACGACGCCCTCTTTTTTTGTCAGGGCATTCTCGCGATTTCCGCGACCGAGCCTGCGAGGGAATTCCAGCTGCCAACCGTGCAACTAGCCGTCTTCGTGCCGATCTGATCGCGCGTTTCCTGATCATGACCAGTGATCATGAGTGACTATCTAATACCAACTTCACTTCTTCTCTATCGACCAGATACTCCCTTCCAATTTCTATTCATACATATCACTGATAAGTATTATCACTGTATTTCGTCAACGCTGTGAACATGCGAAACCATCCAATTTCAGTCAATTTGTTTTGCTGGGAACGAAATTCGCTATCTGGCACACAGTGTGGTGTTCGCCTTTTTTCTGCCAGCCTCGGTCACTCTCACCCTCTATTGGCGTATCTACAAACTTGCCCGAAATCGACAACGAGCTCTGGACAGGGGATTTCTTATGATTCTCGGACACAACATGAACTTCCTCTCAAACACTTATCAGCCAACAGGTACAGTCGTTATCCCCGAAAACGATAGTTCCCAGAACATCGACGTTGCTTGGAGCGCAGGCAGAGCAGATTTTTCTCCAGTTGTAGCGGACTCAGGATGACATCAATGTTGGAACAAGGCTGCCCTGACTGCGCTCCCAACGCGCCGCGTCAAACGTCCAATCGGCTGCATGGATCACCGCTGTGGGCCATCGTGGACGTCGCCCACATTTTTTGAAGTAATAACGATTTTCCAGTCATCCGACACGCTTCGGGTCCACTTTGGGAAGAACAGCGGCATGGTGGAGCATCAGCGTCGAGTTTTACGGACGCATGAGCGCATCGCGAAGACTCTTGGTGTCGTCTCGTGTTCCTTTCTCTTCTGCTGGTTACCATTCTTCAGTCTCTACTTGACAAGTAAGTATTCTCGAGTGTTACTTTTGCAAGGGAACCACTTACTCCAAACATGAACAAATCTAAACTAATTCCGCTGCTGCTTTTTTTTTTTGCTCCGAAAAGATTCGTCATTTGGTGATGCTCCCTCTGTCCAGAAGTTCAAGAAGCGTCATCCACTTTCAAAGCACGCCCCGTCGTATGCGGTTTTGGGCGAGTAAGTAGGGGACAGCATATGTAAACGCGACGGCTCTATTATGTGATTACCGGTGGAACGAATGAAAAGAGAGCGAGCGTGAGGCGAGAAGAGCGCGATTGATTCGCTTAGTCCTCGCCCACTTTCACTCTCAGCACACAAGCACACACATATGTGAACATGAAGAAGCACTCGCATTTCAGATTACAAATGCCAAGGATGCATCTCGCCGATCGCCATCGACCTTACCAGTTGGTTAGGTATGTCACTGATTTGAAGCCTCACACAAAATGTGACCGTTAGGGTTCCCTAATTTGAGACCGGGCATCTGCTAGCCATAAAAAAGTACTGAGTAGGGGCAGTTTTGTTCCCTCCAACCCCTGGCATCTGAAAAAAACTGTAAGCCGCTACGTGACCAGCTTGAATTTGGGGAATTCTGAAAAACCTCTAGGGAGACGGCTCTGGGAACAAGCAGTGCGTGGGTTTCGAATCGATCTCTAAGGAAGGGAGAATTTTAATTTAGAACGACTCCTTATCAGGAAACCCTTTAAGAAGAGGAGAAATTAATTGTCACATTCGAATTCCATTTCACCATTAACCAAATTTTTCATGCACTGTTTGATCTCTCTTATACAGGTTACTGCAACTCAATGCTGAACCCGATCATCTATTCGTTCACAGTTAAGGAGTTCAAGAAATCGACGCTGCGACTCGTGGCACCCACTTGGCAGTTCGCCCACAGATGTCTTCCAAAGATTTTCCCTGCACCACCTGACCGAATCATGCAGCGGATGTCCCGTACTGGTCATCGTCCCCGTCATAAAACACGACATCGCTCGTTCGAAGTTCATGATAAGAAAAATTCTCTGCTCAACTCCAGAAGCACCCAAAAACGACGCCAAACTGAACCAGCAGTGTTCGGGCTTCAAAAAAAGGTAATGGTGTCAGTTTTCTTTTTGTATTCCCTGACTGATTCATTTTGCCCTTGAAGGTCTGTGACGCGACGAATGCACCGATCATAATCGAAGAAGACGAGGACGCGCAGCAGGATTACAGCGAATCCAACGGTTTCACCACCTACAACGAGACCTCGCGACGTCTGTCCGATCTGCCCCCACTGCGGACGTCGTCGCTGGACATGCTGCCAATCGCCGAGATGGACTCGTCCAGTGCAGTTGCGTCCAACGGCGAATGCAAGTCCGCCCAATCGGACAACTCGGCTTGTTTGGTCAAAGTTTTCTGTGACACAACGGAAGCTGTACTCTGATCTCTTCATCACTTACTCAGCTCACCTCAGTTGCGTGTAAGGAGAAGACTTCACTTCTCTTCTCATCCCATTACGTGTATTTGAATCCTTATGGGCTGTATATGTGTACCTTTGGATTTTTTTCATGCAAAATAAAGACTTCTATTGAAAATTTGGATTTCAGCTTAAACGTGAATGCCGTTTTGCTAACCGATACCGCTCTTGTCCCCAAACGAACGCCCACTGGAGTGATCAGGAAGTGAGTAGATGAGATTGGCATCTGAGGGGAAGAAAAATGATTGGGAAGATCGGGAGAGAAAGAGAGATGTGGAAGACGACGGCATGGGAATGATGGGGAGGAGGAGAGGTGAGAAAACGACGCGGTGAAGAGAAAGAAGTGAATTCGCACGCTTTGCGTAGTGGTGGCGTTGAATAATGCAGGCGTTGGCATGCGGAATGCTACGACGACGACACAACACTCGCACTGATATCCGACCAAAAGATGAGCTAACCCCTCCTAAGCCCTCCTCTTCACAGCATATATCGCTTTCACAGCAGCGGATAGAGGTCTATTACGCGGAGCAGAAGGGAAACACGGGATACGATCTTGTCGCCACGCGCGTTTTGTCTTTTGCGGCAAGTTCTATTGAAGTCTAAAGGATAGATTTTACTTGTTACTATATCGAGCTGATCGCAAGTTCCCCCTCTAAGGCCCACATAGATGGCGCCTGATCATGGCCAAAGTCATCCATGACGCCTGATCATGGCCAAAGTCATCCCATTCCAAAATGACTGCTGCATGACATTTGAGGTATTCGCAACTCAAAAAGAAGAGTATTTTGAGTCCAAAACCACTCCTTTTCTCTTTCGGATACGTCACGCATTCGACTTGCTTGCAGACTTGTCAAGATAGTTGGTTTCGTGTTGGGTTTGTACAATGACATGCCAGTTGGGCCAACGTTGTGCCAACTAATTCACACCCTCTGCACCCACAGACAGGCCTGAGCTGAGCCACTTCGGTCTTGCTTGCTGTGCGAGAGCAATAGCTCCCGCTTCAAAATCGAACTCGTAGTGTTTTCGTCGTAGCGCATCACGCTAACGAAATGGCTACAGAAACTGGGTTGATTTGAGAAGCACTTCCGATAGGAAGCTATAGGGATTTAAGCATGAGGCATCGACATACACCTACTTCTCCACGAATTTGGCGAATTAAATGCCATTCTATGGATTGCTTCGACCTATGCCACAATTCAGCTCTGTGACAACACCAAATAATTGCCGAAGTCTCTTATTCGCTCAGAGGTTGGTTGGAGGGCAAGGGGAAGTGACACACTGTATATCGTGCCCTTCACAGCCTAATGAAAAAAGGATGCGGGTTCATCCCAGTAGGACCCGTTAGCCATTTTCAGGTGATAAATCTGAAAAGGACTTACTCATGATTGATTTCTGTTGAGATTTCGGTGTGTGCTTCTTGTTCATTCGAACGGCGATCTCCAGCATGAAGATCATGCAAATGAACATCACGATACTTTGCGCTAGCAACGCAAGATCGAATCGTTTGCCGAACCTGAAAACGAAAATATTGAAATGCTCATTGAATGGAGAGTCACTAACGTCCGGATGGAAGATGACTGGGTTCAAATGATAATCAACCAGTCTGGCTGACGCGCATCTTAACTGCGCGCGATGGTACTTTAAACCTAAAGAATGGTAACTAACATAATGACAGGATTTGTCTGAGACCAACCAAACCTTAAGCCTAATTCTCATGTTTCGAGGACGACCCATTTCATCATGTTTCTCCACTTTTAATGAACATTTGCCAGTGTTTGGTGCCTATCATATTTCTGAAAGCACCATTCGTTGAGGATAGGACAGCATAGCGGTGGGAGGAATTTCGATGATAAAAAAGTCGAAATCATAGTGGCTCTTATCATTCCTCACTGGCAAACAATTCCCTTTCCGGTGAAACTCGAGCGTTTAGCGGTGGAAGCAATTCCGACCGCTAAACTCGCGTAGGAATTCTTAGGAATAGAAATTTGGCCACGATGATGTGAGCATATACGGAGTCCCAAAAGCGTTGTCGGGCACTGACAGAATTTAACTCCCACCTTTAATATTCTCTGAGCACCCCTGAATTACTTGCTGGAGCAGTTCCACAAGTGTGCAGAACAACTCTGCTGTGAATTTTCGGGGTATCTTATTTTATCATGTCCTGCCACAAACCAATAATGGTCCCATCCTGCACACTATCTTGCCTCTTGAAACCGATGTCCCGTTGTGCTGTTCGACGTTGTGAGTTAGGTGTCCCTACCCTTCTAAGGCTCCTTATGGTATCTTATCAGCTGTTATCAGTTCCTGCCACCCACCAATAATGTTCCCATCCTGCCCCCTATCTTACTACTTGTATCCAACGTCTGGTCGTTGCTCTGGCCGGTGTTATGAATTAGGTAACCCACTCTTTCTGAGGCATCCGTTAATATGCTTATCAGCTGTTATCAATTCCTTCTCCACAATAATGATTCCATCCTGGCCCCGTACTTTACTTCTGGAACCAAGGTTTGTCTCAATCGTTTTTGCGGTGGCCCGCGCCTATGAATTTGGTGATCCTCCCCTTATGAGGCTGCTCGCGGTATCTTATCAGCTCTTATCACTTCCTGCCACCCACCAATAGTGTTCCTGCACGACCCCCTACATGACTTATCAGTTTGAGCGCTCTATCACTCTTTTGAAGGAAGTTATGAATTTCCGGTCAAACACACATACACACACACACACACAGCACACACACCAACAGACAAACTTAGCGGATTGATATATAGTAGATCTCATTCAGATTAAAGGGTAGCAAGGGCGCGGCAAGTATGAAGAATGCACATGGAGGAGAAGAAAATCTTAGGGAGGGTGGGGACATACTAGAGTGAATGCGGCACAGGTTTAAAATTCTATACTGAGATTTCTCTGCGCTGATGCTAAAGGCCGCGGACATTTTTCTTACGATAAGACTTTCGGATCAGTTGGCGATTGAAAGGGGATAAATGGGCCTTTCAGTGATAGCTTATAAGACCATCATGTGAAAATCTGACAATTCCTGTAACCGAATTGGCTCTACTGTACCATTTCGCAGCCATGGTTTATGATGTTTACTGGCGCAATTTGCCGACGGGACAGGGGGGATTGGTGGCGATTTTGCACTTTCTTTTGCCTTCCAATATTTGCTGTTTACAAAGTCTCTCTTGGTGAAATGTGAGGCGGGTCTTGTGTAAGCGAGCAAGGGTCGTCCAGCCAATCGTAAAAGGAGTTTGTCTATCTATAGATAGGACGACACGGCCGATGCCGAAGTCGTTGAAATTGCCGAAATTCCCTGCCCCCCCCCCTCCCCTCGTCGCAAAACAAACGCCCATTTTCACCCATTGTTCGGCATAGACTAGCAAGCGCAGACACTGCTTCCCTCCCCCCCCCTCAGCTCTCAGTCCATCAGCGCCTAGTGTTTCCGCTTGAGAAAAGAGAGGAACTCGAGGTGATAGAGGTATGGAAGCATAGCTAGCGGCACAACTGGCACCAGTAGAGAGGACACTTTCTCGACACTTTCTTCATCGCCCATGGACCTCGGTTACCGAGCTGACGCCAAAGCGAATTTCAGTTCGTGAAATACATCCACCTCCAGTTAAAGAATTCACCTCTTACACCTCTAAGGCAGTCGGCACGTCATTTGTGAGCATGAATAATATATTCCCCAATTTTCTATGGAGGAACAATTTATTCGTTATCACCCTTTGAAATTTGTGCCTACTCTCCTGAGAAAGCTGGAGACTTTATAGGAGCTCTATAGGATAAGCAAAAAGACATTCTGCTTACAAGCGCAGCGCTGCATCGCACTTAAGAACATTAGTGGCGTTAGAAATGGATATAATACTTTATTCCTACTCAATAATGATGCCTTCAGGATCCGTCAAACCGACCTGCTCAGAATCCCAAGGGTGTTTAAAGACCAAGGAGTTGAGTCATGAAAAACAAATCATAACAGCAGCAAGGCTGTGAGCGATTACGGTGTTTGATCAGGAAAACGACACTCCTTTTACAAATATGCGCACGTGCCGCCTGATCACAGGACCTAAGAAGAAGGGGTGGTCGCTTTCCACTGAAGTGAACACTCCTTCTCTTCGGTTTTATTTACCTCATCGGGATGGCTTTACCCTACCGCGACGACGGAAGCTGCGGTGGAACACTTGCTTTTGTTTATCAGGGAAAAATTCAGGAACATCCCACTTTCAGCACGGGTCCTTCACTCATCTCTTCGGCCTGGGCTACGTAAACTGCGCGTTGCGAGTAACGCGACTTTCTTTGCTCCTTCTTCCCCTGTGTACGGGAAGGTTGCCTTCCTGAAGACTTTGTCGTGGCGAGGCTCAATATGTGGATTAAGGGAGTAGGGAGGAGCGACTAACTCGGTTATTCGTGGCACATCACCCGAGTCCAAGCTCCTGTAGGTAAATGAAATTAATTGCGAACTTCGTATTAGAGTTATTTACTAGTAACTTGAAGATCAATACATATGTTGAGCTGTTTAATTCATATGAACAGTTACTGAACAATTGCTACTTACCAGAACAATATTCTCAGGATATTGGCGATGCATAATGCAAGGCAAACGAAAAGTGAGAAGCCTTGGGCGTTCCGTCGATGGTGTATTTCCGAGTATTGGAAAACATACGGGATTGAACCACCGACTGAAAAATATTCTGAGGTGAGTTCGAGCACTGTAAAGGTCTTGGTAACATTA
>MU915468.1:4494-16998 GCA_036418165.1 Cooperia oncophora
GAACAGCACAAAAGTGTATTCACTGAGTATAGAGTGGACAGAAAGCCGCAGAGGGCTAGGATGTAAGGAAGGCTGCAAAATATTAAAACATTTGATTTGCATTATTAATAGATAGCATGAACTCGTAAGTACGTAAAAGGCACGATTAGCCGAGTGGTTAAGAGTGTAGACTCACGTTCACACCCTGAGCCACGAGTTCAATCCCTGCCGAGGCACAAACCTGCCTTGCAAAAATTGCAAAAATGGGGACGATACCAGCGTCAGGCCCAGGTTGACAGGCCGGCTGATGGAGGAACCCGTCACAACAATCATGACAAGTCGCAATAGAATCAGTGTTAATGCTAGGACGTCACCCGGAAGTGGCGCGCAGAACCCTCGCCCGAGTTCTGTGGTCAGTATGCGAGGGCTACCGAGGGGTGAACGACCTCGGCCAAAGAAGCTAGTTCGAATTGGGACCCTGAACGTGGGGTCGCTTACCGGGAAGTCTCGTGAGGTTGCCGACCTCATGAGACGAAGGAATATCCAAGTCCTATGCCTGCAGGAAACGCGATGGAAGGGTGCGAAGGCCCGCGAGATTGGAGAAGGCGTCAAACTCTTCTACAATGGAGCAGACACCAAACGGAATGGCGTGGCCATGTGGCAGAATCCCTCAAGGACTGCGTCTCCACTGTGAACAGGATCAGTGATCGGATCATGGGAGTGAGAATGGACACGAAGGAAGCTGGACCGTACTGACCGTGTACGCAATCCGGTTGCTCCGAGGCGGAAAAGGATGAGTTCTACCTGACCCTGGACGAGGCCATAAGATCGGTTCCGGAAGATGACTACCTCACCATAGCTGGGGATCTGAATGGCCATGTGGGAAATGACAGAAGGGGTCTAGAAAGGGTGCACGGAGGCCAAGGAATAGGGGCAAAGAACGCTGAGGGAGAACGGATCCTTGACCTAGCCACAGCTCACGACTTAGCAATCTGTAGCACCTTCTTCGCGAAAAGGAGGACTCAGAAGATAACCTACAGCAGTGGAGGGAGACAAACGGAAATCGACCATGTCCTGGTCAGAAGATCGTCTCTCAAAACCGTCAAGGATATCAAGGTACTGCCTGGGGAAGAGCTGGGCCCTCAGCACAGGCCTCTCCTGGCAGACATCGCCATAGACCTCCCCAAGAAGACAAGGGTGAGAGCAGAGCGAAGAATTCGGTGGTGGAAAATGCGCAAGGTAGAAAAGGATAGCCTCGGCCGAAGAATACTGGAGGCTGGGCTCCCAGACCCACATGGGCCAGTCCAGGACACCTGGACCTACGCAGCAGAGGTCATCCTACAGTGTGCCAAGGAAGTCCTGGGAGAGACGGTATCAGAGGAGACAAGGCAGCCTGGTTCTGGAACGAGGAAGTCCAGGGGATCGTCAAGCAGAAGAAGGAAGCATACAAACGCTGGCAAAAGACACGGAGCCCAGAAGACTACGCTGCCTACAAGAGCTGCAAGCGACTCGCCAAGGCGCCGTTGCTAAGGCCAAGAATACGGAAATGGACGCACTGTACGAGAAGCTGGAAGGCCGAGAAGGGGACAAGTTCGTCTTCGCCTGGCTAAAGCTCGGCATCGCGCTGCTCAGGACATCAGGGTCGTAAAGACTGTGAAGAGCAGCAACGGGGCCATTCTCAGGAAACCAGCCGAAGTCAAGAAGAGGTGGGAGGAATACTTCGAGGGACTTCTGAACGGATAGTTGACCCGCAGTGATAGCCCACACATAGAGGCGACGGCAAGCCTCATTACTCCCTGGACGGGGGCTGAAGTCCGCCGGGAGCTAGGGAGAATGAAAGTTGGGAAAGCAGTGGGTCCAGACGGGGTACCGAAGGCATGGAAGGCCCTGGGAGAGCTTGGGGTGAGTTGGCTAACAGACTTCCTAAACAATGTAACGGCTGAAGGAAGGATGCCAGATGCGTGGAGGAGCAGCACAATCGTCCCCATCTTCAAGCAGAAAGGGGACGCGACGGAGTGCTCCAACTACCGCGGCATCAAGTTGACTCCCCATACCATGAAGCTGTACGAGCGCCTGGTCAACACTAGGCTGAGGGAGCTTGTCCCTATCTCGCAGGAACAGTTCGGCTTCATGCCCGAAAGGTCCACCACGCCATCTTCATCGCCAGACAGCTGATGGAGAAGTACCGAGAGAAGCGGCGACCCTGCTACCTAGCCTTCCTGGACCTTGAGAAGGCATTCGACCGCCTGCCTCGGCCTGTACTCTGGAGAGCGCTCAGAGAACGTAACGTTCCGGAGCACCTAGTCTCCATAGTGAAGGATATGTACGATGGGGCTAAAGCAGCTGTACGCACCCCGCACGGCTTGACGAAGGAGGTAAACATCACGGTTGGGGTACACCAAGGATCAGCCCTCAGCCCGTTCCTCTTCCTCCTGACTCTAGATGTCATGGCAAAAGAACTCATGGAGGGACCACTGAAAACCATCCTCTACGCTGACGACATCGCCCTAGCGGACAGCAGGGAGGAACTCCAGGACAAGGTGCAGCGGCAGGATGTGCTCGCTGAGAATGGACTCCGGCTGAACGTGAAGAAGACCAAGTTCCTAAGCTCCGAAGAGTGCACCGAACTCATCGTAGACCGCCATGGCGAGAGCATCGAAGGGTTGAGGACTTCCAGTACCTGGGGAGCAACCTAGCAGCTGATGGCAGCGTGGACCAGGCGGTGAAGACCCGAATCAACGCAGCCTGGATGAAATGGAGGGAGTCCACTGGCATCCTGTGCGACCGGCGGTGCTCGAGAACGCTCAAGGGCAAGGTGTACCGGGCGGTGGTAAGGCCTACAATGCTCTACGGCAGTGAGTGCTGGCCCATCTGCAAGAACCATGAAAGGCAGCTCCACTCAGCTGAAATGAGGATGCTGAGATGGGCCTGCGGCTGGACACGACTCGACAGAGTCAGAAACGAGGACGTCAGAGCGGTCACACAGACGGCTCCTATCCAGCTGAAGGCACGAGAGCAGCGACTGCGATGGTACGGTCATGTACTGAGGAGGCCTGAAGACCACCCAATAAGGAAGGCATTGGAACTCGAGGTAGAGGGCAAGCGACCACGAGGAGCCCAAAGAAAAGATGGGACGTCATCAAGAAGGGACCTCACTGAAGTGAAAGCCACAGCAGAAGATGCAGTGGATCGGAACAAGTGGCGACGTCTAACAAGAACAGCGGACCCTGCGACGGCGCGGGACTAACGCTAGGGAGAAGAAGAAGAAGAAGAAAGACTCAGAAGTACGTAATGTCGAAATGAATAAATAGTACATCTAAAACAGACTCGTGCGTATCGACCCTCCCAAACCCTAGACAAACATCCGCTTGATGGACAAAAATCACCTAAAATCAGAAGTTACTTCTTTCCACCACCTCTGCGTAGAAGCGTAATGCACGGCGCACACTCGGACCAAATCGATCGATGATAACCAAATTATGCTTTGACTCAGTTCAACGGGAATATGTGTTTTGAGGGCATACTGAAGTCAGCGATGAGCATCCTTACAACGGCACAGAAGGAGTGAGCCAATCTTTTCTGTGACCAAGAACCTCGCGCGAAGATGACCCTGGCCAGGAACCTTGCGCGAAGATGACTCATCTAAAATGTCTCCCGTACTAGCAGGCGGTCTTTAGGAGAACTGTAGAGCTTGCTGAAAAAAGGAAATATTGGCGTTACGGTGGCGTTCTTAGTATTGCAAAAGATAGCGTTTGAAAGAAATTATTCTCGTATGAAGCATGAGAAAGAAAAGTTGATGTCGCTGCAATCTGACGAATCAAGGGTGTGGACTGGGAACAACCGTGGCTGCGTTTTCGAACTGCAGGGGGGGGGGGGCAAAAAAGTCCTTTTCTTCATCGACATTGAGGCGCTATAAGTTACACTTCATTGAATTCTGATCGGACATTTTTACCGCCATATTGAAGAGCATATTAAATATCATGTCACTCCGCTTTCTGGACGAGCGCCATCGAGAGATTCTAGGCACGCGACCGCGATGTGGTGCCTGAGATCAGCGAGATAGTCGATTTCTCCGCCACCGTAGACCACCCTATTGAACTCCGCCCGAACCGGGTAATTGAGGGGACTCAGGGTGACCTACTTGGATATTCCATCTTCTTTAGGTACTCAGCCCCCTTCCATTCCAAGTAGGCGAGAGTTTCTCCAATGCCCTTCGATTCCATGTGGTGGCACCCAATGCTGTAGCAGTACAAAGTTTCCAAGAAGGTACGGGCGACCACATGTGAGGAGGATATTCTTCACGAGTTGCCCAATGTAACCGCCAGCGCTCACCTTCAGTCCGGGGTCCACGAAGAAAATATTGGTCTTTCCATTCCAGGTACGTCCGGTCCATACCATCAACCCGCGCCTTGGCGACTGTGGTGAAGATGATGTCCTAGACCGTAGCGACGTTGTCGGAGCTGCTCGATGTTGGAGGTCTTCCAGATCGAGAGTACTGGTCTCCAGGTAGCTATCCATGGGTGACTCCATACTAGAAGTTTCGCAGCTGTTTGGAGGTGACATGAATTCCAAAGGTCTTCTCCAGTCAGGCTGCGACTGGAGATGACTTCATATTTTGGTGTACATGAAGGTGATGGGCGAGAGCCAGCTCCTGCTTATCGAGGAACATCTTGGGTATCTTCCGCCCTGGTACTCGTATCCACGTCCTCTGTCTGGGCAGCGAAAACTTTGCTGATATGTGACTCGGTCGAAGTGACTTTTTTTGCCCCCCCCCCCTCCCCTGTATACTGGCAGCTCTGAGTGAAAAACAGCCACTGGTAGGAATTGCTATGCTTCGTCGTGTCTGTTTTGTTTGAGGCTGTGGCTTCACAAGTAAGCCATTTGTCCTCGAAGCACTGGAGGAAGGGCGTACAGTTTGCAAGCAATAGTTGCGCTCAGAAGTGCAATTGTAATCAGCCAGCACAAGAAATGGGTCGTTCTTGTTGACGTATCCTACGAACAACATTATTCTTCTGTTGTATTAATTCTTTGCAGCAAGTCACCCGTATTGGTCAAACCTGGTCGAAATAGTAACTACTACAGATGCAGCAGGAAACAGAGAATTTCGCTTCACGGTGAGCATTTGATCAAGTTTATGCCTCAAGTCTCTTTCTATACTAATGAAGTAATCAGTGAAGTCAATGAAGTCCACTAGGCTACGGGGGGTGGAAAGGCCACATGGTCCTACCAGTTGTTTCGCTGTCGGGTGAAAGGAAGTGATAATCATTGATAACAGCAGATAAGAGGTTCCAGAAAGGAAAGATTAACTAATTCATAGCACGGGTTGCAGCAACAGCCGACATTCCTTTCATCAATAGTTGCAGTAGTAGTACTCTTGAGCTTATTTAATTGACTTTGCTTCTATTGAATTTTCAAACGAGTCCCGATGCAAGCACGTTTAATGTATTTGCCAATGGGACCTGCAAGAGGGGAAGACCTGTTGGGTCAAGTAGTTACAATACAGTACTATAATAAATATAGTCATGAAGGCACATTCAACCCCATTTCAATACTGCTGGCGTCGAATTTATTCGACCATTAAATTATCTGTAGTTTCATTCAGTGATGGATGGTCATAAAGAGAATGCTATGAGCTAGCTTCTCAATCATTAACAAGGAAAAAAAGAATAAGCTCGTAGTTTGAAGCGAAGAATAAAAGCAGAGTCATGATGAGATAGAGGAATCCTGTCGGTAGTCAGCTTCACAGGACACGAAGTGCTTCATCTTGAACTTATAAATCGGTAGTACATAATCGTACCAGGCACTTCCGTAGCGAAGGCAGAATTCAAACTTTGCGATGACACAACGCCATAGCAGTAGAGATCCAATGCTATAGACGGGGACGCGGGAGACGGCCAGGAGTCACCGCCGCGCTCGAAACTAGGTCACCGCGCGCGGCGACCTGTTCGCGTGGCGCGGCGGTGAGTCCTGACCTGGCATTTTGCCAACTTCCGATCGATATGACCCTATCGCAGTTTGCTTGGAGCGTTCTCTCTTTCCTCATCTTCCATCTGCCAAGAACATGTCCAAACAGGTAAACATGTTCAAACATGCAAACATGTTAAAGCATGTAATCGCCGCGCGCGGTGACCCACTTCCCAGCGCGGCGACCTAGTTTCGAGCGCGGCGGTGAGTCCTGACACACACCCCAATAGGTTCGCTGGTTAACTATAGTTTTTTCATTATTGAAGGAAATGTCTTGCATGAGCCGCGCTTATTTCAGCCGTTCAAAGGTGATTTCGACGGTGAGGACGTATCAAAAGCTGAGCGAGGAAATGCGGTGAAGTTGAATATATTCCAGAACACGATCCTTCTCTTCACATCAAGGTATTAGCTCATGACTTGAGCGAGAATTTACGTTGCTGTCTTATGATTTTGGTGAGAAAAGAAACTAGTTGTCATCACTAAAGATACAAAGAGTGTCTCCCAGGTTATGACCCTTATTGCTTTCTCAAAACAAATTTTCTGCTAAGGCAGATGAAGGAGAGGGGTGCCACAGATGTGAAGATCAATTTTCTTTCACGCTTCTGAGAGAGAAACTGTTTGCTCACCTCTGTGGATGCTGGTATGCCATGTGGGCGGAAGGGAGGGGGGGGGGCTGCGGCTTGCTGCTGCAGTAGCGTGCCACTTTCTCCGCTCGGAATTGCGACTGGGACTGCAAATATCCGAGCACATTCTCCATAATCCGCCCACGCTGTCCTCAAGGTGCAGCGGTTGTGTCGATACCAAGGATCTGCAGCGGCACAATTTTAACGCTAGAGAGCAAGCAGAAGCAAGGGAAACAGACAGTAGCGCTTTGGCCTGTGCTTGGGTGTGGCTGACCGTGCACCATGTGCAGCACGCCGCAGAGATTTCGAACTGTGGCCTGGGCACACGCGATACTCAGCGAAAGAGCGCGATGGTACGCAGACGATAATCTGGCGAATCGGAAGGATAGGAGATTGTTCGATAGAGAATAAGATAGGTATTGGCTCCATGCATAGGCGAGTGTAGAAGTGAATCTTCCAGATCGATTCCTACACTTTCATTTACTAGCATTCTCTCATTCTGATGTTCTATTACCTTCAGTTTCGCAAAGCAAGGAGTGAGAACGCAGATTCATATGAGTGCGCTCGGGGATCGCGATGCCGCGTAAAATAATCTGCGGGACTCAAGGGTAGTTAAAGAGAGTGCTCGCATTACCGCTTTGCAAAGTGTAGTGTTGAGATCATCAGATCATGCGGAAATTTGCATACTGGTGAAAAAAAGCGAAGCGAGCTGTCAGGAACTACCGAAGGAAGAATTTTGTTGACTGAGCATTGTGCCAGTACACGGCAGTCAGAGACTGAGCACTATTGAACTACTCCTACCCCAAAACTCAAAAAATTTTTTTTCGCTGAAACTTTGCCTATAGGTGTAATTCGATGCCCTGATCACGAATATCACATTCGTTTCGAGCGCTGGCGTCATTTGGCGCCATTATGCGCCAATTTGGCGCCCACCACTTTTTTCACCAAAGTCGATGAAAACTTGCATATGGGGGTTAATTGAGGTCCTGATTACGAATCCAACATTTATTTTTGGCGCCAGCGCCATTACGCGCCAGTTCGGCGCTATATTATGCATAATGGCGCCAAATGGCGCCAGCGCTCAAAACCAGTGTGATATTCGTAATCGGGATGTCGGTTAACCCTATATGCGCACCGTTTTCGATGAACGTTTAATGAAAAGCAATGTGGTGGGCGCGAATTGGCGATAATGGCGCCAAAACGAGGGCGCTGCGTTCGGAGAGAGCGAGAATGTGATATTCGTGATTATGGCGCATTCAAATTACAATCTGGGCGAACAGTGTTAGCAATAAAAATTTTGAGCTTGTTTCGGGGTAGGAAAGTTCAGTATATGCCTGGAGGTAAGAGTAAAGATATAGGGTACGATCGAACTTCACTAGGCTAACGTAGTGGTCGTCAAGTCGTAGCTTTTTATCAAAGCACCGGGGTCAATTTTAGAGGAGGGATCTCTGTCACTGCAGATGGTGGCGGATCATTCGTGAAATAGGAGGCATTATGAACGTTTGTGATGCGTGGAAGAATTGTCTGAGCCGGTCGCTTAGAGGGCGGGCGCGAACCGTCGTCGGAGTTGTGCAGTTTGTTTTGCCGTTAGCAGGCGGTGGTGAGGAGGCACAGATGAATGACAGCGAATGAAAATATGAAGAGCGAATGACGAATCCAAAAGAAACGATCACGCGCCTTGCAACTTTGAAGAAATTCTTGAGATCACTGCAGAGGGAATGAGTATGTCATGATTATGCAGCAGTATAAAACTATTTTCAGTCCATACTTCAGCATGCAAAGTTATGAGACCCACTTCTGGACCTACTGGAGACGCAGAAAAGGTTCTTGTTATTGGTCTGAGTTTGCAGATCTAAAAATGAGCTTTTTGCAATGTCTGAGGGCTGCATTGGAGAAGAGTAGAGTAACGTATTCGTAAACTCGCCGAGAACTCCGGTTAGTTTTTTTGTAAAACCTCCATATATCCTCTTTTTTTTGCACCTTTTTTTTTTTAACACTTTCCCTCTTCGAGAGGTTCTCGTTCAATTGGATAAAGAGGGTTTTAGTACTATTTGAGGTTGACTGGATCGGGTAGAAAAGACGCTGGGCGAATTTTGATAGAGGTAGTTAATTTGATAAGTGCGCCATAAGCTCATTCAAAGTTCCGCTCATCAAAATTCAAGAGCGCAAAAAGTTCGTAATATTTACTTATGCATTATGCTTTTAACACTAGTCACTGGCCTGGGCGCTCGCACTTATGCGCGCGGATGCTTCATGTTTCCCTGTGGGGGTTCTGGTCGCCTGACAGGATCTCTCGGAGTGACTCTTATGCTTGGTCGTTGCTTATCTTTTCAATAATAAGGTTCACTTCCTTCTTATCTCTCCTCATCAGTGATTGCATTGTAGCGCTCACACTGCCAAAAACACCAATCTCTCGGAATACGGGTACCCAGAACTTTCGTAAAAATGTGAAACCGTTTTCACGTATAATGTGCTTCGTTGCAGACGGTTGGGCGTGTCAGGCCGGATGAGTTTGGCGTGGTGCCAAACCCGTTCTCCACCAGCTGTTGAACCGAGCAATGATATGACTGTATCATATATTAGGTTGGCTAATAAGTAATGGCCGTTTTTTCAATTGAAAAATTTGTTCGAAAAGTGAAACGTTTTGCAAGCAAGTTATATATCATCTGATAGGAAACTTCTCGTAGTATAAGAATATCAAAAAAGCTTTGGTTGAGGATATAGTTTTTGTGAATTTTTTAGTCGTTGAAGTTGGAAGTGAAGTCGGCGAAAATTAGCATCTTCGACAACTGCCTCTATTTACGTCTACTCGAAGTGCTAAATCGCTTAAGCTGCTCCATACATTCGGAAAAGGTTGAGGTAGAAGTCTAGCAAGGGAATCTCAATAGGACGCTTTGGAACTAATTTCAAGAATTTCAAAGTTGGCAACCTTCACCTTGCCAATATTGGGCAGGCTCACGTCTGTTCCACCTGAAATTTCATGCTAATAGTTGAATTAATTGAATTGGAATTTGATATTCTAATACTACGAGAAGTTTGCTATTAACGATATTAAGCTTGCTTGCAAAACTTTTACTTTTGGAAACAAATTTTTCGATTGAAAAAAACGGCCATTACTTATTAGCCAGCCCACTGCTAGTGGGCTGGCTAATAAGTAATGGCCGTTTTTTCAATTGAAAAATTTGTTTCAAAAGTGAAAAGTTTTGCAAGCAAGCTTAACATCGTTTAATAGCAAACTTCTCGTAGTATTAGAATATCAAATTCAATTAATTCAACTATTAGCATGAAATTTCTAAATAGAGGCAGTTGTCGAAGATGCTAATTTTCGCCGACTTCACTTCCAACTTCAACGACTAAAAATTCACAAAAACTATATCCTCAACCAAAGTTTTTGATATTCTTTACTACGAGAAGTTTCCTATCAGGTGATATATAACTTGCTTGCAAAACGTTTCACTTTTGGAACAAATTTTTCAATTGAAAAAAACCGCCATTACTTATTAGCTGCTAATAGTTTGTAGTACTCGCCTTCTACCTTTTTTTGTCGTATGCGCGCTTCACAAAAAGGCAGAGAACGTATTTAACGGGGTGGCACACTCATACTGCTCACACGTCCACTCGCAGCGAACTAGAGTGTATCTACCTTGGCTCTTATCGTTCCTCTTTGGCAAATAGCTTAAGGCGTTTACTTTTTGTCGAATCTTGCGAGTTCAACGGTGGACTCATTGCGACTATATCGCTAAAGGATATAAACTTGTTGACTCGCTAAGGCAGCGTTCAGACTTCGCGACGGCGGCGCTCCGGCCGCGCGTTCGGGCGATCGATCGCGTCGCTAGTGGTAGCGACCGGTTGTGTAGCGCGACTGATTCGATCGCGCTCCAATGCAAAAATCAACTGGACGGATGCTAATTTACAGCCATTTTCGGTTACTTTTTGCTTCTTTCTCCTCCCGCTTGCTTCTCGCTTGTTTCTTCCTCCTCCTGGCACTATTATTTCTAATCTGTTTCTAATGTTTGTCAGTTATTATGCTTTTTACCTTTGACATAGTGAAATTTTTCAGATGCATTGAAATTTTTTGGATGGACGGCCGTGTCTGCGCGCGAACTTTTCTTGTTTTCGAGTTCCCTGCAGTTTTGGTTACGCTCTAGTTCGCTGCGGAAGGTTGGGCGGGAAAGCGTTTGCATTGGAGCGCGATCGAATCAGTCGCGCTACACAACCGGTCGCTACCACTAGCGACGCGATCGATCGCCCGAACGCACGGCCGAAGCGTCGCTTTCGCGAAGTCTGAACGCTGCCTAACAAGGGAATGGTTTGAACTTCCCATGGAACTTTGAATGGAGACCTAGGTACATCGATAGAGCCTCGAATGCTGATTACGAATATGCAGATTAAAAGTGCTACGGGGACCTCCCAGACGAGATCTGGGTGGTCAAAGTTTGCGAAAAGCCAGTTTTGGCTCGTAAGCGCTGCTGATCGATGCCTCGGCAGTGCCACCGTGGCCTCGTGGTAATGGTCTCGCTTTCAAGTCAAACGCATGCGGGTTTGCATCCGGTTGGCGCGAAAATTTTTGCTTAGAGCTTCAACTCTAATTTTCAAAATTCTTCCGAATTTGCGGCCCAGCAGGGCAAGTAGATCGAGTACATCAAGTAAATGACGTACTCGATCTATTATGGATTTGGTCACATCTGCCCCCTCTGGAAAGGTTATCCGACAATTCAAAGTTTTAGCGAGAAACTCGTTCATGGGAGATTTCGACACACTAAACTCGAATATCACATCCTCCTTCGACGAAAACGCTCGTCTGGCCAAATTGCGATTCTGGGCAAAACTTTGAATTGTCGGATGGGTAATATGTTCAGAGAGGGCAGATATGACCAAATCCATACTAGATCGAGTACGTCGTATACTTGATGTACTTGATCTACTTGCCCTGCTGGGCCGTAAATTCGAAGAATTTCGAAAATTAGAGTTGAAGCTCTTATACGGAGCGAAGCAAAAATTTTCGCGCCAACCGGATGCAAACCCGCATGCGTTTGACTTGAAAGCGAGACCATTACGAGGCCACGGTGGCACTGCCCAACGCATCGATCAGCACCGAACAGAAAATGGCTCTTATAGGCCCTTATCGGACCTTATATCAGAACCTATTTTCTATTACTAATGTTCCCTAGCCATCCCTGAATTCATTGTTGGAAGCGGTCTCCCACTACTACAACTTGTGCTATGAATTTCGGGGGGCACCTTTTCATTTAAAAAGGATGTCATGGTCTCTCATCAGCTGTTATCACTTCCTGCCACCTCCCAGTGATGTTACTTCCCTTCGCTGCTGTAACCACGCGATGATTGGTGCACCTCTCCTTCTACAACTCTTGTGTCTCGCTTCTTGTCACCCACTAGTGATCTTCACGTCCAGCTTCCTGTATCACTTCTTCAAGTCAACGTTCCACCGTGGCTGTGACGCGAGTGGTTGAAGTTGGTGACCCTCCCATTCTGAGGTCCCTTGTCAGCACTTGTGGGCTGTAATAACCTCCTACTACCCAACCTCCCTGTTCTCGCAACACTCCCCTCCCCCCCCCCATATCACTTACAATTTTGAAGAACCAGTCGGACCGCCCGCCTCCGGCGGGCGATCCTCCTTATGCGTGTGAAGTGGGTCCCCGGCCATTCAAACCGAGGGCCACTCGGCACATAAATTTTTTTTGCAATTCCAGACTATTGCCGTTTCACCTTTGGTATATACCCCCCCCTAGTGGATGGTTGTGAAATTTTCGTAAAGGCGAGGGGTGGAATGTCGGTACTCGATTTTTTTCGTGAGTCCATTTCAAGTATGCCTCCTTCAATTCAACCTCGACCCACTTCTTATTCCACGGTTTGCCGCTGCTCCGGTGGTTCCGGGTCCGACTCGAAATTTTTACTTGGTCCCTGCCTACCCAGACAA
>MU915469.1:5431-17098 GCA_036418165.1 Cooperia oncophora
AAGTGACAGAGCGTGAGAGTGAAAGCAGAGCGCGAGCATAAAGCTCAGATAGAGACGCAGAAGTCGCCAAGGAGAAGCCGTGTGGGTATGTTGACAGAGACAATCGAAAACGTAGCTGATCCAGTCCTCGACTTTTCGCAGTCAACAGAAAAGCCTTTGTGAAACGTTGGAAACAACTCATTGACTGTGTGATGATCAGAGTTCAGTAAATCTGCACAGAATGTTGGCAATGCCATGCACTATTTGTGGAAATAATGACTCATACTCCTAAATCAACACCATTCGACACATGGCTGATATCTCAGAGTTGGAATCGGTTTTGACGCAAATAATCATAAGGAGTTCAGTGAAAAGATAGAAAAACAAAGCTTTTGCCACGCTTTTTCGGGACGCGGCACGCATTCTACTCCCATACTGAGTTGTAGTGGCAAGTTGAATGCGATATGGAGTCGGGGTACAGCATCGTTGTGTGAAACACATAGGTGGGTCGTACTTTTCGGCTGGGGAAGGAGGTCGTATTTGGTCGTTATTGGAAGAGAGGTGGGGAGGGGGTCGGTGGCTGTGAGAGAAATTCGACGTGTTGGGAAAGAATTCCTCCCGGTTGTTGACTTTTCGTGACCCCCCCCCCCGCTCGACGGAATATCTTTGGGTGAGAGTGAAAAATGTGGGATATTGGCAGATAGGTGCTGGGGAAGAGGGAGGTCGTACCGAGACCCTCTTTTAGGTGGGGGGTCGTACCAAGACCCACCCGAGAGGAGGAATCGTAATTTCGCCACCATTTCACACATCACGATGCTGTACCCTGTATGGACTGCACAACGACTTGGAGAGGGGGGGGGGGGGGGGGAGGGAATGAACAAGTCAGTGTTTCTATTCTCCTAGACGATCTGGTCCTAAATCACCATTCCCGTAAGGCAGAATGCTTGTTTGGTTAGGGTGGTAGCGAATCGGAATTTAACTGTCGGAATTCATGACCAAGGCAAAAGAAAAATGACAGGATAGATGGAAAGCACAATTCTATTTGAAAAATGGGTAGCGACAGAATGAAAGTGAAAGATCGTTGAATAGTTTTGGTCTAAAATGAAACCCTGGAAACAGGAAGCTCTACAAACACTCTAAAGATAGACCCCGCGCTAAACCAGTTGGTGGACGTCCCTCCTTGCCCGAGTAGTCTAGCCCACAAACTCTTCCTAGAAGGACCACCCACTGTTGGAAAATGATGCAAATCGGCAAGCTAGAGTTTCAGCTAGCATCCTAGAGTTTCGCTCCCACTTGAAACACTTCGCTTGGTTTTTTTTCTTCCGAGTGACGAGCGAGAGATAACATGTCAGCTGAGGCTCTAGCTCTCCTTTTGGAATTTCCAAAAGTGGATCGGGCTTCTGCAATGTAGGCGGAGCTCCTCATGATGGGCGGAGCTCTCTGTGTTAGCCCAAAAACGCGAAAATTTTGAAAAAGGACCAAAACTGTGCAAAAATAAGCTGAAGTGGCAAGGTTCATGGGCGAAGTTTAGTATGTCAGTGCATGAATGCGCGTCTGTGAGTTCGGCGAAGAGTGAATAGGAAATTAATAAAGTCAAAGGTAGTTATGAAAAGTCGAAGTCTGCAACAAATTCGTTAAAAGGTGGGCAGTCAACCATGTGTCTATGTACAGTCCTTTTCAGTCAGTTCGCGAACCAGCAAAAGTTAAAAAAGTGTAGAAGTACAAGTTTCAAAATAAAATTTGAAAATTCTAACTGCGCTAAAAAGCGGGCGTGGTCGTAGAGGTGGGGCTACCGGTGCTGTATGGAAAGGTTGACGAACTGCCAAGTCTTATAAATGTAACGAATTTGGATTTAAAAGGAGATTTTTTTGGAACGTGGTGAATAAAGTGGACATGGTATATTGCATAGCTCGCATCAACTGGTGTCATCATCTGTCACAGGAAAGCTGAAGCAGGTAAAAATTGTACTGGAGACAGGGCTAGAAGCAATTAAGAAAAACGGGAAATCAGAAGCTGAAGGTTTCTTCATCCGAAAAGCAGTTGCGTCGGGTAACCAATTGGCGGTTTTGCCGCCCCGGTCATGGACGCGCGAAAAGAGCGATCAGCATAGAGCCGGGCACATCATTGGTTGGGGATTTTAGTCGACTCTATACGACCCCCCCCCCCCTTTTTTTGGGAGTTGGTACGACGACCCTCCCCCCCAGCCCTCTGTCCTTCCTCATCGAATCGAGTCGTCGAGCGGGGAGGGGGGGGGGGTAAATAGCACATGTGAAACAAGGAAAAATCGCGAGACAATACGACCCCCCTCTACCAATTTCAGATTTTCTCCAACTTCCTGCCACTTTTTTCCAAAATACTTCCTACTTTTACCAAAAATTTTGCTGTCGAGCGGGGGTGGGGGGGGGAGCATATAGTAGGCATGAAACAGGAAAATCACGAAAAGTCAACCACCTCTCCCTACAACGCCAAAACGTAAATACGACCCTCCCTCCCAAAAATGACCAAGTACGACCCCCCCCCTTTTTACAACGTCCATGAAGCGAGAAAAATCAACTATCAAAATAAATTTTTCCCAACCCAAATACGACCCCCTCTCCTGGCGGCCAAATACGACCCCCCCCTATTGGGGATTCCCCAATAACGATGTGCCCTGGCACAGAGACCGATCGGATCGCGAGGTTATAAGGCAGGCTCAAAGAAAGAATACGCGACCAACCAAGGCGCAGAAATTCTCTAGAGTACAAGATGGCGGAGCTCGTGGTCACAGCGGATATCCCTTTTTCGCGGCTCAAAAGCGCTTGATAAAAGCACGACAGCTCAGCAACGATAAGCTGACTCCGCCTATGAAGGCGGAGTCAACAAGTTCCACCTCGATCATTTTTTCATTACCAAGATTCGTTAGCGGTGATAATTGCTAATCTTATCGAATATGCCTTGGAGAATGAGTCGCAGCAAGTGGCGATTAGATTCAGAGAACTCGCCCAAAGTTTGATTAACTCGTCCATTTTCTATCCCGTACATTGGGGCTGGGCATTTTGAATGGGTTCTTTTGCTTTTTTTCTTCTTTAGCACTGAACATACAACATGTCCTAATGCTTCTAACGAAGAGGATGGCTCTTCAGGCGCTTGCCGTTGAAGCTTTTTCAAAATGTCTTGCTGCATTATGGTAGGCGGGGCACATACGTAGCGACCACCAGAAAACTGAGGTTCATTTTCGCTGCGCGCTTCCACGAATAAAAAAAAACGTAAAAAATAGGTCGATGGTTCGGATCCCACCGAGGACAAAATTTTGCTTTTCTACAATTTTTCATTTTTTGGATCCATGTTTGTCTAAATAATTGGTCCTAACAAAAACATTCACGATAAACTGAACAATCCTACTTTTATGGAGCAAAACTGCTTTTTCGTTCGAATTTTGTTGGCTATGTGCACAGACTCAGCTCCTTCGGCGCCTATCGCCGGTGCCAGATGGCACTGAAACCGAAAATAAAGTCTAGAATCGTGATCAGGACTGTCGATTACCCCTAGGAACAAGTTTTCAGCGAAAAAATTTTTTTGACTTTTTCGAGTTGTAGGTTGACCATTTGGTCGGCAGTGTGAGCGGAGTCTCACATCTTCGTAACAGCGATGACTAGTCGCGTGGCGCTTTATACGAGACACCGGACAACCCAATAAGCAAACCCAAGAAGGTCAAAACAATTGTTTTAACCAAAAATTCGTTTTTAGTGGTAATCAGTGGTCCTGATCACTCGTATACTTTTTGGCGTCCAGCGCAATCGGTAGTTGTTGGCCACAGAATAGCGGTGAGCGTTCCCTATAGTAGTGTGCATAAAGTCGGAAAGAAGATGTGGCCCCGAATTGTCTATAATCGCACCACACCAGAATTACTAAATTCGCAATCAGATCCATTGTATGAGGATCAACGTCCAGCAACAATCTTGCTCACGTTATAGTGTGCCGTTGAAGTAACCGCAAATAGTTGAATAGCACTGACCCTCATTAGAGCCGCACACGTGCCTCAGAATGTGCCTGTAAATCGCAAATCAATGCCCAGTTACAGTTATATTCCTTATCGCGCAGATACAAACGGCGACAGCGAGACAGCGAAATTTTCTCAAAAAAATGCCAAAAAGACAGCAACGCAAGTGGAGCCAACACCAACCCACCCTCACTGTCCGATTTGCCGAATCCGTTCATCTATCACTAGGGCATCGCTGCTCAACAACCGCTAGCTCTTATCCGTTGATGCTGAAACCATTCTGCAAGAAGCCGTTCACCCTTGTGCACATGAACAAGTTGTAGCCGCCTCACTTTGCGGGCGAGTTTTTCGCTTCTGATTCAAATAGCCCCTTTATAAGGACCCCCACTCAGCAACTGGTCAAAGTTGCAAGTGACCTACGCCGTAAAGAGGCCCAGAACGAAGCAGATTCCAAAGATTTCTTTTCACTCGTTTTTTACCGTTCCTGGAAGCGCGCAGCGAAAATGAAGCACACTTTTCAGGTCCTTGCGTGAGCCCCTACAATATGCAGACAAACCGTTTGCAAAGCGCCCACACGCCCTGAACGACCTCCGCTGTGTGAAGCTCCACAACCTGTGAAAGGCGATCGCGGGCGCTGTCTTCAAGCATATGCTGAGCTGCACAGCCCACGCGTCGTAATAATCGTGGTATTAAAGGCTTTGCAATCTCCAACACGGTAGCATGTAATAAGGAACCATCATGGTGATAGGTGAGAAGAAGTGATCGTTGGGCAGCGTTCAGACTTGTCGCGCTTCAGTTGTACCCAGGAAAATCAGTTACCTTTTTTGCTTTGGTTCTCATTTCTTACCTCTATGCTGTGGACTTCCCCCCCTTTCTATTTAGTCAAGGGTATTTTTGTAAGGCACTTGATCAAATGATTTTGTCAACCCTTTCAGAAACTCTTCGTCGAAAACGTCAAGAACTACATTAAAATTCTATGTCAAAGTGAAAAAGAGGAGCTAAGAATCAGTGTCGAGAACATGAGAAACAGGTTGAAAAAGGAAATGAATACCGAAGCAGAAGAACATGAAAGCAAGCCTGCGGGTGTCTGCGTTACATATGAACGCGCCGACAATTGCAGCACGGGTATTGCAGCGCGATAAGTCTGAACGCTGCCTTGTGACACAAATGCTCATCAAAACACGCACTCTCCACTCTCTTCACCGTATACTCGAACAATGATAGTAATAAAATGGAGCTCGAAGGACCCTCCTCGACAATTTCTTTCGTTTCTTTCTTTACTGAGGAGCCACTTCCGGTTCTGAAGCTCATGATCGCAACCGCGAAATCAAGCCTTCAGGTATCTGAACAAAACATACACTTTTCTCGCTTTGTTCCACTGAGGAAGAAAGTGACGTGCTTCAAACCGGCCTACAGTCAACCTGGGCTTTTCCATTCAGAAAAAGGAAGCCGGCTGGCAACAGCAGCTCCACAGAAAAGGTCACCGGAGAGCGCGCGCGTCGCGTGCTTGTTGTCGCCGCAGCGATAACGCTGCGAAAGGGAAACAAGAGCCGGCGCTTCCTCTCTGCAATCTTTAGGCAATGAACTTTCTCGCTTTTTGTCAATGAATGATTAACAACGGTAGGACAAGGGGGAAGGCATCACGGATCACGAATTACGCATTACAGATTACGAATTAAGACTAACAGCACTAGGATGTGAGCAGCATATTCCAAGGATCAAGTGAGCATTTTTCAAGAGATATGCCAATTCAGTGATGGCAGCGCCTGTCAATGTCCAGTATTTCGCAGCGCGCCAACGACATCGCTCGACACGCGCTGCTCCACATGTGAGTTTTCTTCCCCCTCCCAACCCCGCGACAACTGGCTTTTCACCATAACGTGCAAACTCGAGTTGAATGCAAGCTCTACGGGAGCAGCAATCCGATAACTCTGCTGTGACCAGAGAACAGACTTTCAAGTAGTCACTTCCTAGTAGATTACTTCCTTCCAAAGAGTAAATCTACCCGATCTTATGTGTGCGGTGCCCAGGCCATTAGGAAACAAAACAGAGCGGTGTTCGTTTTTCAGGGAAGGAAGTAACCGGCTGGGAAGTTACTATTTGAGAGTCTATTCTTTGTCCAAAGCAGAGTTCTCAGTTTTCTACTCCAGCAGAAAGCAAAAAAGAGCAGTGTTCTCTTTTTCGGGGAATGAAGGTTCACCAACTTCGAGTAAACCAAGGACTCCAAACCCTGAGTGCTATGCAATGCGATGGATGTTCTTTGCATTTCTGCAAGCCACTTGAATCAGCACGAGAAACTCTAAAATGAAATGCAAAGTTGAGTGGTCCGCCATAACAAACGAACTCGTTCCAAACTCTGGACTACGCAGCTTTTGATCGCTTTAAACTTCACGTCAAGAGAGTTGCTCACCTGAAACCACTCACTGCCATGAGCAGTCTAACAAAGGTCTAGAGAGAGTGAGTGTACGTCACTTGCACCGGTCACGCGTTATCGCACAGTAGATCCCGGTACACTCCTTTACTTCAAAATGATCTAGACCCTGAGTAAGACGAGCCCACTGCGAGTGTGATTTCAAATGCAATCGATCCTACTAATAATATTCAAAGAGAGGGCTGCGGGCAGAGACGGTGTGCATGATGGGACCACATAGCGTATGACGCGCTGTTGGGGCGTATCAAATGGCGGCTGAACAGTAACATTAAACCATCTAAAGCCCCTAGCTTCCCTTGTAACACACTACTGAACGAATGAGGGGTACCCTTCCACCGAGAAACAAGGCAAGACAACCATGCTTTACTGCGCCACCGCGCGGTGCATCAGGCAGCATTCACACTTCGCCTGGCACTTAGCAGCATATTCAGGACTTCCGACCAGCAGCCTTCGGTCGCGCTTTCGACACGATCAATGAAGGAAAGCCCATGCCGCCATCAATTCGCGTAACGCGGCGACCCGAACGCTCCCGTCGCGAAAACTCTGAACGGCATGCCTTATGCCTGACGCTGCGTGCGCCAATTCGCCCGCTTGACACCCCAGTTGTTACATTCGAGCTACAGAACTCGATGCTGAATTCGAGCAAAAAGCAATATTCCATCCAAGCGAGGACCTCGATCCTGCCGTCCCTTGTGCATCCATATTCAACGCTGGTCAAATAGGACAAACCTCGCCTCCGGCCGTGCGGGAGTCGCTTCACCCCCAACGCCGCACGGCATGATTACGGTTGTTCTACCCACAGTAAACCCTGCGACCTACTAACCTTACTTGCCAAAAAAGATCTTACTCAGGTCATCCTCATACAATATCCGCCTTTATATGACCGTGTTTGAGGGGAGAACGCTCCATACGATTAATAGTGAGCACGCTCACGCTTTCATCACCGATCGCTTCATCCCTGTAATCCACAAGCCCTGCTCTACTCAGTTATTTCAGAGCAAGTATCTTCTCTTCTGTCTACAATATTACCTTCTTATACAGCTCCGGACTCACTCGCTCCGTCCTTCGAATTCCACACAACAACGACGTACCTTCCTTCATGTGCCTTTTTACGCCTCTGTCTTTTCACTCTGCGTATCTTTTCCTATTACGTTCAGCAATACTTCAAAGTAAACTGTATAAAAACTTGCGAGATGGGCGCTTCCAATGTGCGATAAGCTGGTCCGTAACTGTGAACGTTACGACTTTGGCCTATCGAAAGTGAGCGAGAATGAAGAGTTGCATTACTTAATGTTTTTTTTTGCTTCTTCTCGTGTCATGCGATACGCAACGGGCTACAGGCGCGCAACATGCTTCACAACCAGCGATACTCCTAAGCACGGCCACACACGCTTTTTCGCCACTACGAACGCTCACGTACGGCTGGGACGTGACGTTATTCCACACCACGACTCTGAAGCAGTGAACTTGCTGGCAACGTGCCCTCAAAGTGCTGCGTGCGCATCGTGGGCCGAATAGCGAAAAAGAGCATTCAACTGACAAAAGGCTTCACTTCCGGGCACTTTGACACTTCGTGCACTTTTGAGCAGCGAAAGTTGCACTCTCCTATAGCACTTCCCGGACCTGCCCACCACGCATGTGGTTGTCTACAACGTCTTCATGCTCACATTCCCGACGAAAAACTGATCACTCGAGAAAAACGATGCCAACCATGTCGTGTTCAAAAACCTCTATGTGATAAACCTGAGTGGGGAAAACATGAGAAAAGCAGTAAACCTTGAAAAAGTGAGGTAAACGGTCGGACAAAAACAACAACGAGGAAAGAGGGATAACCCTCAAATGTTTTTCAAGAAAGAAAGTTCTGGAGTTGCGAAGAAAACGGGGAAATAATAAACTGACTGAAGAACTAGAATGTCTCGCTCTCAATCCCGCAAAATAGGCTTCCACCTTCCTAGTCGCTCAAAACGCTGCCGTACGCTCGATACGCTGACGCAAAGCATGAACGCAACTTCGTCTTGAAGTTCGTCAAGTGGCAATCAACGGTACTCCTTTCCAAAACAAGCTTCCAAAGAACAGTATGTGAGACATTTTCAGAACCACTATTTGTTGCTGGCGCCATGCATGCACGTTTGTTGCTCTGCTCCCTCAACGGAAAAATACCACTGCCAAGAAAATAAGTTTTCAGTCGTTTCCTGGGAAAACGGCACTCATTACTGGAAAGGCAGTTTCCTTGTGAAAGAACTAGGACTAACGATTCGTGGGAATGAGCAAGATATCAATAGAGGAGAGCTATACCAGGGACATAGAAAACAAAAATAGATCACGCTCAAGGAAACATTTCGACTACTCAAATCCAAGGTAAGAATCGCGGAGAACTGAATAAATTTTCGTGCTTCAACCCACCGACGGATATAAGGACGAGGCCATCATCGGGATAGCTGCTGCATGATGCCATTTCGAGGTCGTCGTCACTTTGTACGTCCCGAATCCCCTCATCTTCGGAACAATTGTTGGAGTTTGGAGGAACATGGCCAATGTCATCGAAGTACTCTCCTAAAACAAAACAATGTCATCAAACACAAAACATCAAATTTTCTTCATTAACCTAGGCTTTGGTACGGCCATGAAGGTGGACACGGAGACCCCTTCAATGGTAATCTAGGCAGTATTCGCGAAATCGCGCGATGAGGAAAGCATAGATATCGATCTGGCGATAGTGGAGATCGAGCGATCATGAGATTTTAGAGACTAAGGGATCTGGCGTTTCAGGAGATCACCGAATCTCCGCAATCACTCGTGACCGCACCGATACATAAAAAAGATAAAGGATAAAGTCTTCGCCGTTGATCAATCCCTTTGTGGGATGCGGCACGCATTCTACTTCCATTCAGAATCGTAGTGGCTTATTGAATGCGATGTGGCCTATACAATGACTTGCGGTGGCCAGCCGATGTACAAGTCAGTGTTTTATCCTTCCCAGACCACTGCCGGTACAACCCTTCCTGAGGGTAGAAGCTTGTTGGCCTGGGCGGGAGTGGACGCCGGGATTTGAACCCGGCCGTCGGCGAGTGGTCAGCGCGCCACTTGTCACTACACCACCTCCGCCCCATCGATACATATTCATCCCTTAATTTGGCGCGATGCTGTAAATGCCGAGTATTCCGAAGCCGGATCGCTCAATCTCTGCAATCGCCAGATCGATGCGTGCACTTTCCTCGCCGCGCAATATCTCGAATCGCCGAATCTTCTCAGTCGCAAGTATGAACGCGGCCTTATTCTAAGAAAATGCTGGTACATCCAACCTTTTTTCGCTAAAGAAACACAATTTAGCACAATCCGAGGATTTCAACAAGCGTCAGTGATGAATACTGACACAAACAAGGGGGGAGGGGAAGCGGAGGGTGTCTTTCAGATCGACCAACCCGTTTTCATACAGTTTGTTGCATTCTTAAGAGGTTTATCCCGGAACCACAACAGTGCAATTCACTTTTGTTGCGCGCTTTTAGCAAAAAAGAGTAATATCAAGGCTATGGTTTTCGCATCCCTCTATGTGGTAGCGTTTGCATTCCTGCAAATTTCATTCTCTTTGGTTCATACAGATTGGAAACTTTTGTCTGAACAAAAATGTGTCCGAAAACCAAGAATCTTGTGCCCAAAAAAAGACACAGCAAGCATGTTGTGCCCAAAAAAATCAAAAAAAAACTTATATCGCCGAGTTCGTCATGAACTCGTACACGTTATTTTCCGTACGTCCCTTGTCATTCCCTGAAGTGCGCTGCGAAAATGGTCCCACTTTTGTGGTCCTTGCATGAACCCTACAACCTACAACAAACCGTTTCGAATGTTGGTCCCACCGCCTGAAAAGCCTCCATTGTCAGACGCTTTTAAATTATTTGCAAAGAACACACTGGGATGGAAAAAGGGTTGGTAAGATAGCGTCTGTTCAACATGAATAAGATAATCATATAGCCCCTATGGAAATCTCTACGAAAAGGTGGATACTTGCTTCTCAGAGATGTGCAAAATAATTGCACTTGTTGGTTTATGCTTCGCTGCTTCCACTCAAATTGCTCATTTCTTATACTCGAATTACCCGTTCGTAGCAGAACCGAATGACTTATTAGGCTTGGAAATTCTAGAGTGGAAAAGATTTGATCTGCTCACAGCTCAGAATTTTTTGTGGATGAAATGCGTGAATGCCTCGAACTTCCTCATAAGTGAAATTTGAACAATGGTTCGGCATTCAGTTTCGTACTCTCCGGCCAGATAACGCACTGCCTCTCTTTCAGGACTCTCTGAGCGAAATAGGGCTCTTAAAAGCAGCTGGCACGTCCCTGAGACGAGTGGGATTAATACGCATGGTAGGACGGAATTCCGCGTCCTGAGCAGGCGCTACGTAGCGCCTTTTCCAAGGAAGGTACCCTTATAAGCCCTGTCAAGCTGCAACATACCAACCCGGAAGCCCGCCCGCCCACAAATGTCCGACCATGCTTGTATTGCTCAATTTGCGAAGTAATAATGAAGCGAAGGGACTGATATGAAGCGGCTGCGGTGCTGCACGGATATGGATACATGCATGCAGCCGTATTCACCGTAGCGGTTATTGGCAAGCCCATGGGAAACTCGTCCGAAATTGATTTTTGAGTCATTAAGAACGAAGGCTTTTCTTCGCAGGTTTTTGACCGTTTCACTTCGTTTTTCGCCATTTTCCCCCTATATAGCACCTTTATTAGCATTTTAGACCGAGTACCGAATGGTAGTGCCAACTGCCTTAGAAGCAAACCTTGCAGCTTACATAATAAAACCCAATAGCTGTGACCAGCAGAGAACTCTCTCTGAGTCGGCTTCGTTAAAAACAAGCACTCACCCCGAGGACGGGGGGCAGGGGCAGCACACTTTCCAAAGTCAAAAAAAGCACGAGAAAGAGGCTTGGATAGCTAGGTAAGTGTCGTCTCACGAACCCGTACGCGATTCCGCGGTCACCCACACTCTCAACCAAGCCCTCCTACTTGTCTGCACCCTTTCACTTCTGATTGTGCTCTAAATGTGGCTGCGCGTTCGCTACGGAACTTCCGTATCAACGCAAGAGCTATGCCTTGAGCAAAGCGCGAGTGGAGTTGCGAGACAGCACCCTGGTATCACTATACCCAGCCCCGCACACTTTTGAACAGAGAAAACGGCATGTTATCACAGCTGCAAACCTATTTATGCCACACAAGGAGGATGATTTTACAAAAAGTCGTTCAGCAAAAACAAGAACTGTGTGACCGTTCCAGGA
>MU915470.1:0-15538 GCA_036418165.1 Cooperia oncophora
ATAAATAGTGTTGAATAAATTTTATTTTCAAGGAGAATGGGCTCAAAGAGTTAGCTCAGTTTCCGTTTATACTACACCAGTCGCCTCGCGGCTGACGCCGGCGCGGCTCCTTCTGATACGGCCCGGCTGCGCCGGGCGGGCGCGGCTTCGCCGCGCGTACCTTCTCTCACATATTTCTAGACTCAACTGATATCCGCCTTTTGTTCTGTACTCTACTTTTCTCCGGTGTCTGAAGTACTCTTGAGCTGTTTTACAAATTCTTCGTCTGACTCCGCCCACCTCAGAGCAGACCCGCCCTCAATTTTTGTGCCCCGCACTCTTCACAGGCGACCCCCTGCTGACCTTAATCCACTTTTTTCCGGTGTCTGATGTGTTCTGGAACCGTTCTGCAGAGTTTTTGTCTGGCTCCGCCCACCTCGAAACAGGCTCCGCCCCAATTTTTGTGCCCCACAATCCTCATTGGCGACCCTCTGCTGACCTTGATCCACTTTTTTCCGGTCTTCGGAGTGCTCTGGGAGAGTTTTGGAGAATTTTTGTTTGGCTCCGCCCACTCGGCTGACCCCTCCCGCCACAACCATTACAGCCCCACATTTCTCAATCGGCGACCCGTTGGCCGACTTGAATTTCACGCTTTTATCGGTCCTTGCGGATGCTCTGGAACCGTTTTACAGACCCTTTTGTCTGGCTCCGCCCACCTCGAAGCAGGCTCCGCCCACAACGTTTTTGCCCCACGGTCCTCACCTTCGACCCTCTGCTGACCTTAATCCACTTTTTTCCGGTCTTCAGAGTGCTCTGGGAGAGTTTTGGAGAATTTTTGTCTGGCTCCGCCCACCTCGGGCTGGCCCCGCCCCCAATTTTCGTGCCCCATAATCCTCACGCCGGACGAGCCTCCCTGGCTGACCTTTAATTCAATGGTTTTGTTGTCCGCGTCCTTGTCGAGTGCTTCTGGAACCGGTTTTATTCAGACACTCTTTTGTTCTGGCTCCGCCAACTCGGACGCAGGACCACCGTCACACTGTTTTGCCGCCACGTCCTCACGCGGCTGAACTTTGGCCAACCTTGACGCAACGTTTTCGTCTTTCTAGTGTTCTGGACGGAGCTACGAAACCTTTTTAAAGTGAGTATCCTGCGGTTTAGGGCAAGCTCCGCCACTGTGGGCGGATCTCAACACACTTTGGGCATGCCCAATACTCGCCAGATATTTACATTCTGCATTGAGCTTTTGCGGCTTCTGAACACTCTCGCGAACCGAGTTACTGAGTTTTATGCGAAGCACCGCCCACCTTGAGTACGCCCCGCCCATTTTGGATGTGTCTGCCACAGTTAGTCTGGCGACTCCTTACTAACCTTACTCCCTTGTTTCACCATCTTAGGCTGCTCCGGAAGCGAATTATGAACATTTCTCCGTGAAACCAAAATTTCAAGTGAGTGCCCGCCACAGTGGGGGCGGGGCTTCGCATAGGTCAAGTGTGCTTTTTACTTTCTTGTCCCATGCTCTACCCATCCCCACCTTGACCCGACCTCTCCAAGTCGTTCTTCAGGTCGAACCGAATTTCCGGACAGACAAACAAACTTACAAACAAACTTACAAACTTACAAACAAACTTACAAACAAACTTACAAACAAACTTACAAACAAACAGACGAAGCGAATTATATATATGCGGGTGATTTCTGGTTTTTACTTCATACGGCATTTAACCAACACGGAACATTAGACTTCCTGCGAATAACCTGATTGTACTTCGCATACCTTGCACCAATAGGAACATCTAGAAATGAGTGGCGTGCTTTTGCACCCGGAAAAAGATATGAGACATGAAACGAGTAAGAGTAGTCGAGACTGACAAATCACTGTAAATTATCGAGGCGGTCTTTACAGATTGGCAACTGTTAGAAGGCAGCTTCCCAAGCTAATGTGTTAAACATGTTTTTTTAACTAAGAAAACAGTAGCTGGATTTCCCGGGTATAATGTTGAGGAGGGGCGAAACTTGGCGTATAACATTAGACCTGCCACCGATATCATCTGCAGTCCCGCTGACCATCGAGTTGTTGGATCGGGCACCAGTGACGTCTCCACTCCTCCCTGCAACGTCTCAGGGTTGCTGAATGAGTTCTGCGTTGTGTCTCGAAGGCACGAGAAACCAACACGGTTCCAGTTTTCACGAAGAAATCTAGGCCATGTGCATAGCTGTCGTCCAGGCGTTCGTTTGACAACCCGTGGAATCCAGTTAGTAATCGCACTGGTCCAGCAGTCATCTTCGAAACTCATGAAATGCCCGGTCTACCTGTTCTTCGAAACCCTGACAAAAGCGGCTTCGTCCCAGATCCTTGTCCTTCCAAAGCTCCGGAATCCCTCCTCTCACTTGTGTGGCGAAAACTCGGATCATCGTTTTTTTTTTTACTGGCGAGTTGATACTCGTTTTCGTAAAACATTGGACCTGGCTCTACCAAAAGAAAATTCTAATTCATAAACGCAAGTGGGACAGAGGGTACAGGGCCTAAGAAATTGCTACGAGTTTTGAAACATGGCTTTACAAGGATCTTTTTCGATACTGTAAAGAGTGTCGATCCCAACCATCTTATTTCTTTCAGTACCTCTTAATATGAAACGAAAACCAGCCTCTGAGTCGAAAGGTTCTTTGTGAGACTGAAACTAATTGTCTGTAATATAGCTGCCACTGCTGCAGCAGAGCCGAAGAACTACATCGCTTTTGAAGTCCATGCTAATAACACCATAAAAACATTCTTTCATGCGATCTGTGAAGAAGCAGCTGTTAGTTTGCTTCGTTCTAAGATGATGAGGCAGCTTTTGCGAAACGTCCGTAATGGTTTGTTCTCTACCATTATTCTGCTCAAAAGTGAGTGCGATGAGCCAACGAGAACTCGATCCCAAGACGCATTCAGATTTGCCTCATCAGACTGTCAGAAGTCATGTGGAAGTCATCCTTTGCAAATGTTTTTTTTGAGTGGGACTGCGGCGCAGCACAGAATTTGTTTTTTGGGGCGCAGCTCAAGGTTGCTGCCAATCATTTTGTGGTTATGTACATGCGCTAGCGCTCGTTGAGTAACATTACTTTCCGGTGGTCTTTTACTACATTGCCCACTTACAATGGATTATTTCGAGCTCTCCAGCGCGAATACCAACATCTCTCCCACCGTGGCATGGTGAGCAGCATCCTTCCTGAGTGCGAGGCAGGCGTGACCTCCCTCGCTTCTCACACTCCTCCAGGGTGGCAATGCAACAAGTATAAAGATAAGAGCTCGCCCTGAGCCCGGGCGAGGAATTTCGCAAGAGTACGACGCTCCACTCTCAAAACTCGTGTGCCTACCCGGTTCCTACTCTCTTCGACCCTAGATTATCTATATTTTCATGGTGCCTGCATCATTCCGCAGTTTTCGGTTTTTCCAAAATTTTCGGGTTCCCCTCCACCACCTTTCCCCCACCCCACTAAATAAAGAAAACGCAGATAGATCGCTAGGTATCCCCACGTGCGATGTGCCCTTTACAGGATGGGTCGAGCGATGGAAAGATGGCTAGCTGGGGACCTTTACGATCCAATTTGCAATGGAATCCGTTGCGGCATTCGACCTTGTTGGAACCTTTTGCATAGCAAATCTCTGCAGATAATCAGGGAACGTAGTAATTCTCACCGTAAATCTCTCGTCCATGGAATGTGATGAGTTGCTCGCGGTTATGCACAACAACGAGCGACGTATGAGCGAAGCAACCACGCTGGAAACAACGAGCTTTGTGAGGCTATTTGCAAAACTTCGCTCGACGGTCGGTATCGATCTTGTCACCATGCAAGTGGTAGCGCGCATAATTGTCGCCGACGCTATCCTTTAGTATACACCGACTTGGGCGCGTCCGCCCTGTACCACCAATGAACTGAACATGGCAAACGTTTTATGGACTGTTTCCTTTTTCAACAAACTACAATGGAATTTCGTTTGAAGAGCTTTGCTTTTGTGTAACTTTCGCACGCAACCTCTCGAAGGCCCTATTCATGCCCCGCCACTTCTAGAATATCCCATAGATACCGACACTATTTATTGTGGATCGTTTCGGCCACAATCCGCCGATACCTCCCATTTGAGGAACACCGAAAACAGCCCGTGCTTTGCACGGGCAGAGTATTGTCCGATGCTTGAAATTTGATTTTTTTCTAATGTTTTCCCCACTCAAACTCCCCTCCTATGTCGAATGGGGTATACCGGTAATATCAATTCATATTCGAAAAGCACATCTTTATATGATATTTGCATTTTTCGCTGCTCACCCTTATACCCGTTTTGCTAGAAAATATTTCACTTTTTCCAAATTTCTCTTCAACAAATTGCAGTGGATGCCACGGCCCTCCTCAATATTTCGGATCATATTCGCCGGGCATCAAACCTACCACTTACTTTTGTCCTCCCCGCTACACCTAAACCTGTGATCTAAGCATTTCTGGACTTCGAAAGCTTTGTTGAAAGAACCACCAACTCGCACTGCAGTGGAGGACTTTTCGCTGCATAGAACGGCGACTATCTGCGTCTCTCCGTTTCGCGTCATCTTTCCCACTCTATCCACCCTCATGGTTGAGAACTCAAGTGCGACCTTATGACGTCGCACTTCAACGGAGGATAGCAATGTTCATCTCCAGGCTCGTGGTAAACGACCAGCCTAACCTCGACCTTTCTGAAGTCCCGCGAATAGGCGTTTTGCGGCAGTCGAACCTTACGGCCCGGAGCTGATGTTAGCTTACCTGATGCCACCATTTAACTACCGTTGCCAGGTTTAGAAATTCCTTGCGCTCTTCATGGAATCATTATCGCCAAATGCAAGCTCTCCTAGTTGTATAACAACGAGTCCAACTGGAATCACAGCTACCTTATACTTGACAGAAAGGATTGCTCGTCAATGCAGTACTTCTTTTGAGCCTCAATCGCCTGATAGACCCTTTTTGTGTGCTAGAGATGAAGTCGCAAAAGTGTACCACTTCCGCCATAGTACGCGACAAAGAAGTTGAGAGATGCGTTAACTTGACGTCTCCTATGTCTCTTCCGCCTTCCGCACCGCTCAGCCACAGCGTTATACGCTCTGCCATACAGCTTACCATAGCCACGCATGCTACATGTCTGCTTCCTCTGAAGCTGTGCTCATGCTTTGCGGCAGCGTCCACCGGCGTTAAGCGTCGTGAAATTCTGGCGTGTGCAACCGCACCGCACTACTATACAATACCGTGTCCCTGCTCGTGGGCGCTGATGGTCGCTGGTGGACGTTGGTAGACGCTGCGTTCGCTGGATCGATATCTATGCTTTTCTAGTCGCTTGCGCTGACGGACCTTTGAGACGCTGATGGTCGCCGACGGACGCTGCCGCAAGCATGAACGCTGTGTTATGCGTGCAGTGTACTCAATCGATATTTGATCCTTTGTCAGAAAAACAAGTACAAAGCATGACTGCGGTTGGGTGGGACTTCATTTTTGCAACAAATACATCAGTGCAGAATAGTGCCCTACTTTGTGGGTTTCTGGCTTTCCACGAGTTCTTCATGAGCGTCTGGGAGTCATCTGATGTTCTCGGCAGCAATAGCCGTGTGTGGTCCTTCGGCGATCCACACCGTCCACGTTGTCTATGCCTTCTTTTATGTATATGCTCCCCCAAAAAAGTTGGACAGCCAGGTATCGACGTTGTCCACTGTTTGGCGCTTCATCGCCTACTTTTTTGCCACCCTGAGCCATAAAGCTGTCCTATATTAGCTATTTGCTCTTGGAAGCGTTTAAGGTCAAAGTACAAAGTAAGTAAAAGAAAACAGTTCTGCGCGATCAGGAGAGAAAGAGATTATTTCCTGGAGCCACTGATGACTGCTTACGCGAATCAAGGTGGCGGGACGAGGCTATAGGCTATGGCAGCGGTTTCTCAGTGGTTCACATTGTCCTTTTCCCTTAAGACGTCGTGGTTCGCAATTTCCCTTAAACCGTCGCGGAAAAAAGCAACGAATTCTTGGACAAAACTTAGAGAAAAATTTATCATTTTTTGGATACGCCACGAACTGTATTTCCGCTCAGACTCGTTGTGGCCCCTTTGGCCTTTACCAAAGGATTTTCAATTCACGTAGATGGTTCTTACAGTATGTAAAACCCGAATGGCGCATTCCCGTAAGAGCTCCACTTCTGCCTGATTTCTTATCATATGGAACTTCGAGTAGTGAAGCTGTCAATTTTTACTAATATGAAAACAAAAAGGATTAGTGAGGCACATATACACCGCGAGCAGCTTATCACAGTGGAAGCTATTCCTTTGTGATCACAAAATCCATTAAAAAATCACGAATCTATAAGGTTGTTCAACAGATAGCAAAGCTGCAACCTGCATTTCACAACTTATGAGCAGGTAAAGTTTGTAATGGTGCAGTAGGGTGGAGGCTTGGTGGTGAGCTGTGAAGCATAAGCGAGGAATCGCATACGTCGAATCAAACGTCGAACCTTACCTTGATCACCCTACTCCATCAGAAGCTCAGCTCAGCACCGACCGTCCACTTCTATGCTCATCACCATTTAACCTGCTCATACAGCTGCTTGTAAATTCGCAGGTTTGCCCAGTTTTGCTATCTATAATTGTGAATAACCTTATAGACTCTATAGTCTATCCATGGTAAGTTGGCGGACTTCTCGTTAGATGTAGTGCGGCCCTAGCACAGAGAGCAGGAATTTTACACAATTTGAGGGATCTGTTTCGAAAGCGCACCGACAATAACTGTGCCCATATGTTCACTATTTGCCGGGGGCAAGTATACTTTTCTCATCTCACAATTTTCTTCTATACTCCCTTGAAAACGAAAGGATGGTGTGGGTACCAGTTTGCATCATCGTAATGGGAACATCAGAACTACCACATGATTTTTTTGGTTTTTTCATTTCTCTGCATTAGCTACCTCGAGAGAAATGACCCTTCATGAATCGTGTGTAAGTGTTTCTCCGTCGAAATGGCTTTTGAAAAACTCTCAGAAGTGAGAGAAACGTTGAATGCCTCGAACCACATGGGAGTTGCTTCTGCGTGCCACGATTTGCATGCAGTGCCGTATCTGTAACGAACAGACTGGAGCACTATATGGAACGAGGTGGATACGTGTTGCGACATAGCGACAACGCTTAGAAATACCCATCGAGAACCATGCAATGTAGGTCCTCAGTCTCTAAGATTCTCCTACTTTCGCGGCATCACAGTTTGTGTCAAATGCGCTGTGGCCCTCGTAAGGTGCATTGGTCTGACGCCTCTCTTCTAGGTGTGTCCCGCCCCACCTAAAGTCAAAGCTATTTTCTGTCAGAAGTTCAGTTTTAGACACGTTTTCCTTTTTTTTTTTCGTTGTTGATGGTATTGGCGAACGTTATTGAGATACAGATGGCAGGATCTAGATTTGATGGTGTAAAACGAGCAGGTCCGAAAAGCTCGTCCACGGAGGCTACGAGGTTTTACTTAGGGTGTCGCTACGATTTTTTTCCTGCGTTATTCTTCCCTGGAGAATTATTCAGCGACTATGCGGTCTTGGGTAAGTAAGTGCCACTATCCACAATATACGATCGCGAGGTTTTTTCTCAAAAGTCAGCTTGACCCATTGAAGGCAGTTGGCACGACAATTTGGTACTTGGTCCAAAACGCAGAACAGAATCAGACTGCTAGGTATAGTGGGGAAAAGTGGGGCGAAAAAAACGAAGTGAAGGCAGGTTCCGCAAACCTGTTGGAGAAAAGCCGTTGCGTTTTTAAAGGACTCAAAAAGAATTTTGGACGAGTTTCCCGTCAGGCATTCTTCCAAGTATACCAGCGCGCATGTACTCATCGAATCTATTCAGACACGCAGCGCTTCAGTGCCATTTTCCTTCGCTTTTGTATTTTACGGTTAGCAAAGAAGCAATAGCGAGATCTCAGGTTACGGTCGGTCATGGGGTGGGGGGGGGGCGGCGCGCCCATCGGCGTGTCGGGGTCGTTATGCTGTAGGTGTGATAGGGCTGACAGGATACGCATCTTGAAACTACGCAGCGTCTGCTCAGGGTCGTGGAATATGCCTGCCTGGCATATTAACCCTACTCGTCTTAGGGCTTTATGGTGCCAACTGCCTTTGGATTCTCTGCAATTATATAGGTCCGTTTAATTTATATTAGCTGTTTTTGCTTGCAGTCTCGAAAGGTTGTAAAATTATATGAGCGCAATTATGTGCGCCTGCGTCAGCTTTACGAGCTTATAGGTCCTCTCAGGGTGGCCTGCACAAGCTTCCCTGAACCATTTCTCAGCTTCACAAAACTTACGAGTCTACGCGTTGCTGGAATCCACCAAAAATACCCTTCTACCATCATTACCCTCCTTCCCTCCCTCCCTAGGCCGAACAGAGTCCAGGAATCTCTGCGACTCAGACGACGAGTTGATTGCTTCCCAAGAAAAAAGGATTGCAGTTTCCCTTTACGGCATTTATAACAGCTGATTTAACAGCGTGGGCAAAGCCCAGGAATCAAAGAATAATCCATTCTATGTGACTTCATTTAATTGGGCATGTGAAGTTAATACCCATAGTGAAAGCTACGGAAGGATCGGATTCGTGTTCTCATCAGAGAGTTCTCATTACCTAACCCTCACTTCCTGACATCTCTTCATTTGTGATAATCTTTTTCTGTCTCATCTCATTCACTAATTGAATGCGCTCAATTCCTCAGAGAGAAACAGCCGACGCTCATTACACATATTTTCGTCGTTTTTGATCTTTCCTCATCAAAAGAAAGGCTTAGTAAGGGCTGCATTCTCCGCATTCACAGCAAGTACATCACAGAACCCCAAACCCTCACGTCACGGAATACTGCAAAACTAGTTAAATTTCAACTGATTTAGAAATCTCTTCAATCTTTCTCGACAGGAGAGCTCTTCTTCGAAAGATGAGCGCAGCTAATGCGATAGTTTCATCTCACCCATGATAAGGCCATCAGACGGGAATCAAGCCAAGAGGGGCAGCTTCAGCGAGTTGCCCTCGCTAACAGATGTGGTAAAATGTTGTTCAGTAGCTAGAGACCCTGGCGCTTACTGGCGTGTGAGCTCGAATGTCGTCGGAGCCTAAGAAACTTGTAGTTTAAGCATCTTCCGCTCGGTATAACGCATCTGGTGGTGAAAGGATAAAGCTCAGACCCCTTTATTTGGGATGCGCCATGCACCCGACTTCTACTAATAATGGCTGTGGCTTTAGTAGGATTTGGCCCATACGGCAGAAATCAACATTGTTTTTCTTCCAGACCCGTCCTATACGAGCTAGGAACTCCTGGAAGGAAAGCAAGGCTCAGGTTAGTCTGGGCGGAAGAGCACCACCGACTGTGCGCGTCGTACAACCTGCAAGGCAATAGACGCTGCGTCTAGTCTAGTATCACTGTTTGAGTTAGAGCTCCCTATTCACGCAAACCTACAGTAATGATCAGAGTCCACCCAGGAAGGTGGAAAAGGAGAGGGGCAATACAAAGATGTAGAATGGCTGGTACTCTAAACATGTATATCAGGCATTTGTATCAATCCATGTGTTTATTATTTATTTATTTATTTATTTATTTTCATTTTTATTAAATTTATTGTATTTTTCATTTATTAAATGCAGTTGTAGGTGCGCTTACATTACTTGGGTGCATAGAATCTGGTCGAAACATAAAAGAACAAAAGGAAAAAACAAAAATGACACTCACAAAAAACCCATACACTGGAACAAAGAACACAAAAAATAGAATGGCGCCAATACAGAAAGGCGAGGTAGTGGCATAGCCATAGTACCCATAGGGCGTGTAGTAGATGGGGAATTCCCCAGTCAACTATGTGCGAGAAAAAAACAGGGAGCCACGCTTTCATCACAGGTGCCGTTTAGCTCAAATAGCCTCAATGAAGTGAAGAACGTAATTCTAGCAGGCGGATGGCGCTAGGAAAAACGCCACTCCTGGACGAGCCTAGGGTGCAAATATGGACGCATCTTCAAAATCCATCAAACCGTTTTTCCTGGATTCCCTTAACGCCCATGTTGGCTTGTAGGTCCGAGTCAAGAAGAATAGATCGTGGACCATAGTTACGTTGTCCGAAAAGGTGAAAGGTTGGTTTCTTTCCGATCAGTCTCTAGGAACTTGTGCGCAAGTACATAGCTCAACCGTGGAAATTTCGCAGCTGCTTAGAGCTGACGCCAACACTGTAACCCGATAACGTATGGCACCACCTTGTCATAACCGTTGAGCACAGGGGAGTACCTGCTCCTTCTCATGGGAAACATCTTCGGTATACTCTACAGTGGGTCTTCTATGTCCTTGTCACCCTGTGCGAAGTAAACTTTGATAATACACTTAACTAGCAGAGTGCCGTTTTCAGTGACACCCCTCTCTTTGTGTAGTAGGTGAGAAAGGAATATAAATTCCGAGTTGCTTCACGATCGTACGGCCGATTCGCAAGTTTGTCACCCCATAACGACCTTTTCTTCCCAGAGTGACAACCACTTAAAGGTCACCTCACGCTAAATCTTCTCCACACGTTTTTTTGACCACAAATGGATGTCGAGTCCTACTGAAGTTGAACATCATGGGAAGTTCCTTTGTTATCCGTAGTTAAGATCTTTCACTCTATGACTGCTCCTAGTAAGAGCTTCTACTATCTTACAATAAGGTACTGGAGTAGAACTTCGTACACCTTAGGCTCTTTACTCTCTCGTGGACTGTTAGCCGAACACCTGACAAAGCCCCGAATACAGGGGGAGGGGCGAATAAAAAAAGACACGTTTCTTCCTCGACTTTCAAGGCGCTAGGAGTTGCACTTCATAAATATCTGATTGGAGGTTCCAACATCATATTCAACAACACATTGTACACTATCACAATACTCCGCCACAGCCTTCTGGACGAGCGCCATCGAGAGATTCCACGAGACCGTGATTCGGTGCCTGAGTTCAGCGAAGTCGTTGATTCCTGTGGACCACCCTGTTGAGCTTCGCCCGAACCCGGTAATCAAGGGGATTCGAGTCAGGTGACACACTTGGATATTTCGTCTTCTTCAGGTACTCAACGCCCTTCCATTCCGAGTAGGCGAGAGTTTTTCCAACGCCCTTCGATTCCGTGTGGAGGCACCCAATCCTGTAGCAGTACGAAGTTTCCAAGAAGGTACAGGCGATGACATGAAGGCAGGATATTCTCCTTCGCTCGATGTGCTCAGTGTAGCGCCTCACTTTCAGCCCGGGTCCACGAAGAAAATATAATATTAATATTCTTCCCATTCCAGAAACTTCCCGTCATACCACCAACCCGCGGCGCCTTGGCGACTGCCGTGAAGATGATGTCCTAGACCGTAGCGACGTTGTCGGAGCTGCTCGATGTTGGAGGTCTTCCAGATCGAGAGTACTGGTCTCCAGGTAGCTATCCATGGGTGACTCCATACAAGAAGTTTCGCAGCTGTTTGGAGGTGACGTGAATTCCAAAGGCCTTCTCCAGTCAGGCTGCGACTGGAGATGACTTCATATTTTGGTGTACATGAAGGTGATGGGCGAGAGCCTGCTCCTGCTTATCGAGGAACATCTTGGGTATCTTCCGCCCTGGTACTCGTATCCACGTCTTCTATCTGGGCTGCGTAAACTTTACTGATATGTGACTCGGTCCAAAGTGTCTTTTTTTATTGCCCCCTGTTTATGTACAGACATTTTGGTTGTTCATTCCAGGACTTCGTCGGGAACTTCAGAATGTCTCAAGCGCTTGATTCTCAGCAAGGCTGCAGGCATGACATACCCTGAAAAAAGACCTGAAAAAGACTAACTAGCACTATGCAATTTTTCTTTTTTGACCATACACAACTGGAAACCTAATTGATGATCATTCAGTGTAGAATTCATTTGAAGTATTGTCTCATTCCAAGTAACGATCAAGAATTCATGTTGACAGACACTCAGCCAGACTGAAATGAATAGCTCAGCTGGTTCTCGTGGTTATGACTAATTTATTACATCTCGTTTGCGATAATTGTTATTGCTCTCGTTCCGAATGATCTACTTTGTTTATTTTGGTTGGAACCTTGCATATGTTCTAGAAAAATGTTTTTGCGCTAAGCATCTGGTGATCAACCAGAGTTTATTGGACATTCCCTCAAACATTTAGTGGTCGTAAAATATGAAACGGCCACGCAGGGTTTCCAGGCACCAGCAGGACGTTTTCATGGGTGGAAAGCGATAGCTGTCAATAAGGACATATACCGGTTCCTAGGGACGCTCAGGGGACACCCAAAGAACCTCGTGCACAAAATTGGCATTACTTTGTTTGCGAAGTGAAGATTCTTATTTTAGAGTAGAAGTGAGAAGATATTACAAGCAAAAAGTCGGTCCGGCTATCCACTAATTTTTGGCACAGCGATTCCTTTCAGCCTGCTCCCCTCCCCGCTCTTCACTTGGCCGTCTTGCTCCCGATGAGACATCGGTTAGGAACGGATCACACATATTATCGTTAATGTCCTGAAAGGATCGTCTTGCTCGAGACACCAAATTCTTGACCCGTCAACTTCATTTTCGCCCATCGCCAGCTTTTTAGTGCCCTTGAAAAGAAAGCGCTGACTCAAGTCTTAGCCGATCCGCTGCCTCTGCGAATCAGTAGCAGCTGTACAGGGGGGGGGGCAAAAAAAAACATTTCGACCGAGTCACATATCAGCAAAGTTTTCGCAGCCCAGACAAGGACGTGGATACGAGTACCAGGGCGGAAGATACCCAAGATGTTCCTCGATAAGCAGGAGCTGGCCCTCGCCCATCACCTTCATGTACACCAAAATATGAAGTCATCTCCAGTCGCAGCCTGACTGGAGACCTTTGGAATTCATGTCACCTCCAAACAGCTGCGAAACTTCTAGTATGGAGTCACCCATGGATAGCTACCTGGAGACAGTACTCTCGATCTGGAAGACCTCCATCATCGAGCAGCTCCGTCAACGTCGCTACGGTCCAGGACATCATCTTCACCCCAGTCGCCAAGGCGCCAGTTGATGGTAGGGACCGGACGTACCTGGAATGGAGAGACCAATATTTTCTTCGCGGGCAACGGACTGAAGGTGAGCACTGGCGGTTACATCGAGCAACTCGAGAAGAATATCCTCCCACATGTCGTCGCCCGTACCTTCTTGGAAACTTTGTACTGCTACAGGATTGGGTGACACCACATGGAATCAAAGGGCGTTGGGAAAACTCTTGCCTACTTGGAATGGAAGGGCGTTGAGTACCTGAAGAAGGTGGAATATCTAAGCAGGTAACCTGACCTAAACCCCTCAATTACCTGGTTCGGGCGGAGTTCAATAGGGTGGTCTACAGTGGCGGAGAAATCAACGATCTCGCTGAACTCACGCACCCACTGACGGTCGCGTGGCAGAATCTCTCGATGGCGCTCCTCCAGAAGGCTGTGGCGGAGTGTCATGATAGTATTTAATATGCTCTTTAATATGGTGGTAGAAATGTCCGATAAGAATTTAATAAAGTGTAACTTATAGCGCCTCGAAAGTCGAGGAAGAAAAAAGTCTTTTTTTTTTGCCCCCCCCTGTATATACCAACGATTAAGAATGGATCGACTGAAGTCGACTGTATGGCACATTCCAGAAAGGCAATAAATGCCTTTTCACCAGTCACAGCACAACTAATTCAATATCTGAATGAATCTGGTAAAGGCAGTGGGTACGATAATTTAGTTTCTAGCAGAAAACGGAAGCAGGGGCACAGAGTACTACAAAAGTTGAGCAAAACGAGACAAAACGGTGCCACGCCTAAACTACGTTAGACATGACCTTGCTTGAGTGACGCGTAACCCTTCCAACACTAGTTTCGGGGCAATGCATGAGACTTATTTCCTCCTAGATGTCAAGTCAACCAAGGAAATGGGAAGGTGAAGTATAGCATTTCGACAAGCTCGGTTGCTTTATGGGCTCACCCAAATCTGTGAGCACCGAGACTAGTAATCTACCCAGTAGTCAACTTTATGACCTTATCGATTCAAGAGGGATTTCTCCTTCAGTCCAGTTAGTGCACTTTCTTTTTCCCTCTATGTTGGTGCTCTTGTGATTAGGTGGGGCATTTTTCTGCCCTCCACCTTTGCACAGGGAGCCCTCTGTAGCTAGAAATGTTTCGTACGTCTTTCCTGAGTCACTCCGTCGATTTTTCCTATTTTCAAGACTTGCTGGAATATATGAGGACGTGACTCTCCTCACATATTCCAGCATCGTAGGGACAAGAATTTCGGGAGCAGTTTGGCATGGTGGGGGCATTTCGCGTGCTTCCCTTGATCACTGCTGATGCCCTCTGAAGACCTGAAAGGCTGTAAAGCTTCAAGCACAAATTTCATTGGCACTTTTCAAGCGTTTACCTTCTGTCCAAGATGAGGTGTAATAATTCGGGAGGAAATAGCACCAGAAGCTAGTGAAGGTGCAACATGCCTCTTCCATGCTGAACAGCGCCGGAATTCGTCTAATTGTAGACATTGAACGACGAAAACTTGTAAGTGGTCCTGTCTTTACCTTTCCGATCCCGTTTCGGTATTTTTTGCATTTTCTCCAATGTTAAAGCAACTTCTCGTTCTTCTTGTGACGACTACAGCTACAGCGCGCCACTTCGGTATTCCTATTTCGCTAAATCCAATTTTCCGAACAAGCTCAGTTTCTCAGAAACATCTGTGTCAACTCAGAGTTACTTAGGAGTCGTGGGTGTAGCACTATGGAATATTCGAGAAACTCTCATGTCCTTTCTATGCATAAAATATGTGAGTTCACTTTGAAAGAGAGCGTTTGTTCTCATCTGTTTGCTCCATATCCAGGACAATTTCAATTCCTTCTGGGGCCATATAACTGTGATTTATTTCTCCGCCTATACATACATACGAATTGCCTCATACATATGAGTGACCAGTTTTCTTCCTCTACGTCTACTGGGCCTTGTCTCAGAATTGAACCTATGTAGGTTTCTGCTAGATGGTAGCCATTATTGTTGCTCATTGTGAACTTACTCTAAGCTGCATCACCTCTGATGCAGTACAGCTTATATTACGCGTCCACTAATTCTCATCTGATATATCCCATTTTTGGGCTATAAGGTGCCCTTATTTTCATGATCGCATTAGCACGCAACCATGCAAATGAATGTGGAAAATAAAAAGGAAAGCTGCTATTTTTTGCGAATTTTCATTGCATTTCAACAATCATTATTCAAAATAAGTCACCCACATCGACAATGGCACAAAAAAGCGTTCCAAAAAGAAGATGCTTTCTTCAAATGGGTGAGCCTTATATAACAAAAAGTAGGCTGGTAGGAATTCCGCTGTCGGGCGAAAGACTGCCATCATAACGCAGACCATAGTTGACACTTCACTTGTCTAGGCCTGTAGTACGTGCGCGAAATACTGTCGCGGAAAAAAACCTGGAACAAGCCCCTATCGCGCGCTTTTAATAGCTTTACCTAAAAGTTTTGAGCTGTACATGAAAACGTTATTTGCTCAAATGAAATGAATCATTCTGTGGGTGGGATGAGGGCTGCCAATGTAGGAG
>MU915472.1:0-12055 GCA_036418165.1 Cooperia oncophora
GCTATTTATACCCCGCTCGATGGCTCGATCCGATGGGGACAGAAAGCGAGGGAGGGGTCGTACAGACTCCAACCAATGATGCGACGCCCTATTGTAGTCAGGTCACGTCCAGCCCCTGGGGAAAACTTTCGGATAATATGCCCACCCCCTCAATTTCGTCCTCTACTACGACCCTCTCTACCCATCCTAATTACCTTGCCTCTCTTGCCAACTTTTTCAAGCTTCCTCTTTCTTGGAATTTCGCCAATATTTTTCAGTTTTTCCTGAAAATTCTGCCGTTGAGCAGGCGAGGGGAGGGGAGGAGGAGGAAACAAGAGAGAACAACTATCAAAAAAATTTTCTCAGACCAAATACGACCCCCGCTCCTTCCTCCAGCGACCGAACACAACTTCCTCCTCCCTGCTCCCCCCTCACAGGTGGGGATTCTCCTAGGCGTGCTCTGACTATAGTGCAACAACTTCTTCTGGTAGTCGATCGTGGAAGTTACTTTGATTTAGAGAGGATGATAGGTACGATGGGATAGGGCACATCATGCATCGGGGATTTTGATCAAGGCCATACGATCCGCTCACTAAAACGTGGAGCTCGGCCCTCTTCCTTTCGGATTTGTTAAAGCAAACCAGAAATTAGGATCCTCCAGATTTCGCGAGCTCGAGTTACGTTCTCCGCGCGCGAATTCGAATGCACGGGCCTGCGTCCTTACATCGCACTGGAGCACATTTACCGACATATCTTCAAGTGTGGCACTTTTTTTGAAGAGCCATAACTTTCTTGAATGCACACCTTTAGAGGAAATAAAAAGGAGCTGTGAAAGGTTTCGTTCGAGCTTCTCAACAAATAAGTAAGTAAACGCTGCCTGATTTCGAGAAACATGCAGGGATTCCTTGGGGATTCTTGGAATTAAGTGCGAGTTTTTCCTGCTCTAAACGACGGTAATTTTCTTCCGTTTGATGTTTGCAAACATAAGAGCTTTTCTAATCTTTCCTTTTCCCGAGAGCCACTTAATTTTTATGGAGTTTTCGGGGTTTATGAGATGAATGCGCTAGGGATTCATTGCGGAAGGCTTTAGTTGCTCGAAAAACCTCCTTCCTGTGTACCATTCCAAGTCTAGGCACATTTGAAGACCCAAGGAAGCAGCTTGAACGGACCCTTTCTGGGAAGCAGAAACAAGCAGTGCCTGGTTTAGCGCCCATTAGCTTCACCTGTAGACGCGTCATAGATCAGGCTCCCACGCAGAGGTAGTGTGATGGTGTGACTTCTAAGTGATATCTGTCCACTCAGCAGATGTGCTCATGGGGTTCAGGAAGATTCATGGCCCACCTACATACGGCCTTGTTTGAGTTGTACTGTTCAGTCATCTAACTTATTTCAACTTATTAGTAGTTCTAGTTAATTATTCTGATTTTTGCAGCATTTTTTACACATCGGCTCTCTACAAAGTGAGTTGCGACATCTCAGAGATACTGAACCATTGGCGCTGTCTTGTGTTCTGCCCTTCTCATTACGCCCCCCCCACTCAACGGTCAAACACGACCCATCTGTGGAGAATCTTGGGGAATCTCCAACGTTGGTGTACCCTGATAGAACACCTATTTCTTCTGGTAGTTGATCATGAGAGTTAATCTAATCCAACTCTCTCCTCCCCATCCGCTCAACGCCATTTTTTTAGGACAACTTAGTTTTTCTTTCGGAAATTCGGGGACATTGATAGGAAGGAGGAAGACTTAGGGTACATGGTATGTAGATAGGGGAAATTGTTTCACTGGGACGGGAGCCTTTATGAAAGGGGTCCCTTCACATCCTATGCTTCAAACAATCACTCGGCCTCTTCATCTTAAAGGCAGTTGGCACGATAAATCCCCAAGACGAGTAGGATTAATACGCCTGGCAGGACGGAATTCCGCGACCCTGAGCAGGCGCTGCATAATGCCTTTTCCAAGGGAGGTGCCCTTATAAGGGCCCTATCAAGCCACAACATTACGACCCAAACGCCCGCCACGCCCGCCCGCCCACAAATGGACGACCGTTCCTGACGCTCTAATCGATTCATTTGCTAAGCAAATTATGAAGCGAAGGGATTGGTATGAAGCGGCCGTGATGCTGCATGGATATATGGGTACACATATGCAGCCGTACCTTCGGTAGCGGTTATTGGCAAGATGCCTACAGGAAACTCGTCCAAAATTGATTTCTAACACATTGAGAACGGAGGCTCTTTCTTCGCAGGATTTTGACCGTTTCACTCCGTTCTTTCGCCATTTCCCCACTATATAGCGCCCTACTAGCATTTTAGGCCGAGCACCAAATCATCGTGCCAACTGCCTTTAAGGTCACCAGAAGTGCCATCGACCTTCTACTGTACCTAAAATTCATACTGTGCTTGCTATTGACTGCTTTAAAAAACCATTCATCCCTGAAATCGCTCAGCTGACATCACACTCTTCTGGCAGGAAAGAAGTACTGGTAAAGTTTTGCACTTCGGCTAGAGCACAAGAGCCATCAAATATAGACAACGTTGCATTGAAAATTGACACGGTTCCGATCAGAGCGATCAGGGCGCGTGGCGCATCCCAAAGAAATTTCTGGACGTTGAAGACTCAATCCTTTTATGCACGGCATAGTTGCAGATTTTGTATTACTTTAGCGATATGAGGACCAGCGAAAACTGTAGTGCATTTCGATGTCATCAACAGTAGTGGAACCCAGCAGAGTCAGAAATCAAAAGAGACGAGACTCTTGCAACCACAAAGGCTCTAGTCAAACGCACGGTGGTCCGCATGTCGCAGGTCACGTAATAGTTGCAGATTCTTCAACCAGGAGGACTCTCACTAGCTTAAGTGAAAATAGTCCGCGATTGTTGACTTTCACCACTCACTGACCAGTGAGTGGTGTGGCATTCGTAAGACAACTGGTATCTGATCGGAAATCTGTCCGTAATGTTCCCAGATTCTGGGATGATCGTGTGATAGACCTGCCATCGTCCCTTGCTTATTGGGGACCTCCCCTTCGAAAAGGACTGCAGCGCCGCACGTGAGCAAGGTACTGTGGTGATGATCCCCACCGGCCCGCTATGGCGACTTCTGCCCCATAGTAATCCCGAGTTAGTATCTGCTCTAACCTTTCGCTGAATATTGAGGCTGTGGTCACCTTCTGAGAGTCTTCGTCACGAAGATGCGGCACTATGTTGGACATTTGAAAAGGCAATAAAACAGTCCAATCCGCGTTTGTGACAAGACAATCGTAATAAGACAACCGCGCTGGTGGGCGTGACGAGCGACGCCGTTATCTATGGACGAGTTATCCTGCATGACCGTTTTAAGATGGTTGTCAAACGGATGAGACAATTTGAAATCGCCCGTCATGGAAGTCTTGTCTTTCCTTGAATTCATACCAATGTCGTTCAGTTGACAGCTCATGCACATCGAGAACCTGCCGCGCATGACCGCATGATACGCCGTACGCGGCATGCAATAAATTACGATTGTCTTGTCCATCTTCCATCCAACCCAATACCCGTTCCATCCGTCAGATTCAAATAATGGAGTCTGGAAAAGATCAGGTACCTGAACGTGACTAGTGCAAAGCTACCATAAACTATGACAAGGGATCCTGTCAATCTGTACTTTCGACGATTTGCAGGCTTCATTTCCATAGCAGTCGGAACTAGCTCACCGACCAAACACGTAGCACCGCCCATGCTATGCGTGATGAGAGATTTCCGCTCAGTGATTGGTTTTTTAGTCAACTGAGAAGGATACGTGGGGCCGCACACGTCATATCAGATAAAAGAACGCTGGATTGAAATTTGCTGCACGCTGGAAAACTGAATACTCTTCAAAATATTTTTGCAAATGTGACTCCGTTCGGTTCAGGAGACGAGAGGGCGGGGGCATTTTCCATCTCCGCTAGTTCCTTTTAGTTTTCTATGTTGACCAATAGATCTCGCTTTAGTGAAACCTGTAATCTCTTGAGAAACCGCGGAGTGGCACAAAAGAGCCATTTTAGCAAAAGGAATCTACAGGACTCGAAGTGGTGGTCTATACAAGCCTTATCACCATCCTGCGCCCCCTACCGAACTGAACTGGGCCCGAATTCCTGAAGGGAAGCATATGAGGTCACGCTGAAAACGCTGAGATTTCCCTGTTGACGTGGAGTGATTTTGGCCCAGATGTAGCACATATACGCTGCCCAAAGCGTTAGTTTCTGAGTGTCAAGTAAATGATGACGTGTTGTTGACGTCACATGACGGTAATGACGTGCTCTGAGGCATTATTGACAACGGTTCAACAAATACCCAATGGGGAGGTGGGGTCGTATTTTAGGCCACACGCAGAGAGAGGGGAAAAAAAAGTATTTATGAGCTGAAAAAATTTATTTTGTAGTTGGTTTTTCTCTGGCTCACGGACTCTTGTAATGGGGGTCGGTGCTTGGTCATTGTTGAGAAGAGAGGGGGGGGGGCGTACTTAGTATTGTTGAGAGAGAGAGGGTCGGTATTTAACGCTTGGCAGTTGTGGGAGCGGTGATTGACTTTTTTGTGATTTTCCTGCGCCCTCATCGTACTATATTACCCCACCCCCAGGCCCCCCCCTCCCCCCCCCCGCCCCCCATCGCTCGAACGGAAAATTTTTGGTGAAAAGTAGGGAAGTTTCCGGGAACTATTGGAAATCGGCGGAAGTTTGGGAGAAAAATCTGAAAATTGGTAAACGGGGGTCGTATTATTCTCGGCGCTTCCCTCCTGTTCACATGTCTATTTACCCCCCGCTGCGACGCGCTTCGATCGATGAGGAGGGAGCAGAGGGCCGGAGGGGGCGAGGTCGTACCAAAAAAATGGGGGGGGGCGGTCGGCCGAGACTTCCAACCGATGATGTGCCCTGCGACGGCCCTATTGTAGTCAGGAGGTCACGTCAACCACGCCCCCCCCACCCCTGGGGACAAGTGTATACGGGTAATATGCCCACCTCCTCAATTTCGTCCATTCTCGTGCACGCCGCTCTCTCCCATCCTAATTACCAGGTGCTACTCTCTCGCCAACTTTTTCAGCTTCCTCTTTCGTAGAAACTTTCGGCTAATAATCTTTTGCAGTTTTTGCCTGAAATTCTGCCATTGAGGCAGGCGAGGGAGGGAGGAGGAGAAACAAGAGAGAAACAACTATCAGAACATTTTCTCAGACAAATCGAACCTCCCGCTCCTTCCTTCAGCGACGCGAAACACAACTTCCTCCTCCCTGCTCCCCCCTCACAGGTGGGGATTCTTTCTAAGCGTGCTCTGACTATAGTGCAACAACTTCTTCTGGTAGTCGATCGTGGAAGTTACTCTTGATTTAGAGAGGATGATAGGTACGATGGGATAGGGCACATCATGCATCGGGGATTTTGATCAAGGCCATACGATCCGCTCACTAAAACGTGGAGCTCGGTCCTCTTCCTTTCGGATTTGTTAAAGCAAACCAGAAATTAGATCCTCGCTAGATTTCGCGGCGAGCTTGAGTTACGTTTCGGCGCTGAATGCGAATGCACTGGGCCTGGGCGTCCTTACAATCGCAATGGAGCCACGTTACCTGACATATCTTAGTGCGGCACTTCTTTTTTTTGCAAGAGGCCATAACTTTCTTGAATGCACACCTTCAGAAGGAAAGCAACAAGGAGCTGTGAAAGTTTCGATTGGAAGCTTTCTCAACAAGTAAGTAAACGCTGCCTTGATTTTCGAGAAACATGCAGGGATTCCTTGGGGATTCTTGGAATTAAGTGCGAGTTTTTCCTGCTCTAAACGACGGTAATTTTCTTCCGTTTGATGTTTGCAAACATAAGAGCTTTTCTAATCTTTACCTTTTCCCGCGAGAGCCACTTAATTTGTTTATTGGAGTTTTTCGGGGTTTACTGAGAATGAAGTGCGCTAGGGATTCATTGGCGGAAGGCTTAGTTGGGTTGAAAAACGCCCTCCTTCCTGTTAGCGCATTCCAAAAGTCTAGGCACATTTGAAGAGACCCGAGGTAAGGAGCTTGAACGGACCCTTCTCGCGGGGAGGCAGAAAACGAACAGTGCCCTGTAGCGCCCATTAGCTTCACCTGTAGACGCGTCATAGATCTAGGCTCACCACGGCAAGAGGTCAGTGTGATGGTGTGACTCCTTCTATATATTAGGTTGTTCGAAAAGTCCTGCGACACTTTGACCAAATTTTTCGAACTAAATTTCTGGTCAGTAAAGGACATCTCCAATCTACAAGGTAACCGCAGTTGATGACTAGGACTAGTGCCTTTCTTTTGCACAGCTTCTCATTTCCATTCTCATAGAACTACGGCAACTATGATAAAAAGAAGAGGTGGACCTCATTCTCGAGTTGAGGTCGATTTTCGGAATTTTTGCTTTTAAAGGATGCGATAGGGACCAAAGGAGGTGATAATTAGAGGCTGCTAACTTTTGTTAAATAATCTGGGTACGGTAGCATTCTTCGATCGAAATCCATGATCTTTTGGCGTAGCCTGATCCCCACATGCGGTCCTCGCATTACCGAGTAGTAGAGAAAAATTGAGTATTTCTGAATGAATTCAAGCGTGACGTCATCCATATTTTGAAGTCGATTAAGGTGGACTGTGGTCCTTACAACGGTGCTGGTATCCAGTGATACCGCTTGGAAGTCCCACCAATAAAACACTGAAATCTTTACCCCATGGGCAGCATCTTTTTTTGCTAAGCATCTACTTTTCGTTTGAGAGATTCTGCAGGGACATGTGGCATGATTGATACGCAAGGACTCCACCACTCGCTACTAACCCACAAGATCTCACAAAAGTTCCTACGCTGTGTACAAGGAAAAGAAAACTCAGTCACGGTCATTCGGTATGACTTGTCAGACGGGTCCAACTCATGAGGCATCCTTCACAAAAATTTTTTCCGATAACCGAGATTGCGGAGAAGCATGACACTTGCCGTGTCAGTCAGATGGAGCCTAGAGAGGTCGCCAACTTACCGGTGGTTACGTTCGGCTGCGCCTCAAGAAGCTTGAGTGAAAGGGCCGTCATTCTGTGCTGATGGGCGACCTATACATTGCCCAACTACGAGTTAAATAAGTCCAGCCTAGAAGCGCTGATGCAAAAGCTACCCTCTGCCATGGCAAGCGATATCCTTCCTCAAGACAACGTAGGTGTCAGCTTCCTACGGCGGAGTGGCCCTAGAGGAACTCATAATATGGGACAGGTCGAGAAGTACCTCGATCTCTGGGGACTTTTAAGCTTTGAAAACTTCCTCAAAGTCATGATATACCCATGTGCAGAAACCCCAGAGGACACTCTCCACTAATCAGGGATAAAAACATCCAAAATGATTTTTGGTCTTTTTCTAGAACAATTTAATCAAAGTGTCGCAGGACTTTTCGAACAACCTAATATTGTCCACTCAGCAGATGTGCTCATGGGGTTCAGGAAGATTCATGGCCCACCTACATACGGCCTTGTTTGAGTTGTACTGTTCAGTCATCTAACTTATTTCAACTTATTAGTAGTTCTAGTTGATTATTCTGATTTTTGCAGCATTTTTTACACATCGGCTCTCTACAAAGTGAGTTGCGACAGTCTCAGGAGCTAAACGCATTGGCGCTGGCTTGTGTTCCACCCGATCCTCCGCCCCGGTACCCTTTCACTACCCCCCCCGCCCCCCTCAACGGGTTTTTTCCCCAAACACGACCCATCTGTGGAGAATCTTGGGGAATCTCCAGCGTTGGTGTACCCTGATAGAACACCTATTTCTTCTGGTAGTTGATCATGAGAGTTAGTCAAATCCCACCCTATCTCCTCGCGACCCGCTCAACGCCTTTTTTAGGCACAACTTTGTTTTTCTTCGAAATTGGACATTGATAGGAAGGAGGAAGACCTAGGGTACATACCATGTAGATAGGGGAAATTGTTTCACTGGGACGGGAGCTTTTATGAAAGGGGTCCCTTCACATCTATGCTTCAAAAAATAACTGCCTCCTTCATCTTAAGGCATTGGCACGGATAAATCGCCCTCAAGACGAGTAGGATTAATACGCCTGGCAGAACGGAATTTCGCGACCCTGAGCAGGCGCTGCATAATGCCTTTTCCAAGGGAGGTGCCCTTATAAGGGCTCATCCTTGTAAGGGATATGCCCAACATTCACCATCACCCAAACGCCCCCCTTGCCCGCCGCCCACAAATGGACGACTGTTCCAGACGCTCTAATTGATTCATTTGCTAAGCAAATTATGAAGCGAAGGCATTGGTATGAAGCGGCCGTGATGTTGCATGATATAATGGGTACACCATTATGCAGCCATGGCCTTCGATAGCGATATTGCAAGATGCTTAATTAGAAACTCGTCCAAAACTGATTTCTAAACACATTGAGAACGGAGCTCTTTCTTCGCAGGATTTTGACCGTTTCACTTCGTTCTTTCGCCATTTCCCCACTATATAGCTCCCTACTAGCATTTTAGGCCGAGCACCAATCATCGTGCCAACTGCCTTGAATGCTACGTCCAGGCTCTGCAACGTACTCCTAGACCATCACCAGAAGTGCCATCGACCTTCTACTGTACCTAAAATTCATACTGTGCTTGCTATTGACTGCTTTAAAAACCATTCATCCCTGAAATCGCTCAGCTGACATCACGCTCTCGTCATTCCCCAATACGATATGCCCTGGGGCGTCGCCAACCAGGATTTCTTCTTATAGCGCAGGTGAAAAGGGGAAAATCGCGAACAGTCAACGACTGAAAATTCTCCTAACGCTAGATCTCCGGTGACTTATTACTACCCCAACTGAAGGAGTTCTTACAACGATTTTGTGCAGTGGCTAAACAATCCCTCACAGCCATGGTCTCATGGATGGTTAGAGACCTTCCGTTATCAGGGCAAAGAAACCCAGCAACGAAGCAGCTAAATTTGGGGGAAAACCACCTTATCTTACTGTAAACGCGGGAAGCTCGCTTAGGAGTAGAACCGCATAGTTGATGATTTTGCTGATATCCTGCTTTATCCGATGACATCACCTCATTCCTCCTATCACGTCATTCTCATCTTTAGAACACCTTTTAGCTCTCACCTGATCGCATTTAATCTCAGCATCCTCTGAGGGTACCACTGGTTTACTAAAAGGCGGAAATACTAAAGGAGGCGGTTTTATGATCGCTGAGTTCTGATGATGTCGTCCCTGAAGAGCCAATGCCGTAGTGAATCCAAATGCCCCCACCTTTCCCACACACGCTTTCGTTAGTTCAACTTCAGGACAGCATTTTCGCAAAAAGTGCATCTGAAGAAACGTCATCCTGTTTTTATGGGTTATCTAATTGTGCTTCCTTTTTGTTCTTTGTTTTTGTGAAACTCCCACACACTGTTTTGCACTCGAGGCTTGAGAAGGAAAGATTATTGCTAAGTTTAGATTGAACTCCCCGAGGACAACCCCAAGCTTTCAACGTGCGCCGCTACCAATTACGATGCTCCCAGTAGTGGGTTCATTCGATCTTGCCAGACGTGCTGTTCCAGAAATCAACAGCCAGGCCAACATTCATATCGCAACCAGACCAAAATACCGCCTTGCCTAGTTGGTTATTTCTTTGACCTGTCGGGGCAGCAGGCGGGCAATAGACGGGCACCTTGAAAGAGCTTTCTAGAACTTTTTCCTAAAAGGCACAATGGATAATAAAGAAGTGGCTCTTCAAAACTGAAGACACGTTCTCGAGTACCTGATAGATGGAATCAGGTACCAAAACGAAGTTGTCCTGCGCGCAACTGCAGGACTTGGCTAGTGAAACAGACCTCGCCCTTGCAGACCAGAGCGCGGCGCAAAAGCTAGCAACGGCGATGAAGCCGTCAGTCATCATTGCAAAACCACCCAGCATTTGAATAGAGATGAACAGCTAAATTCTTTAATATCGGTGTAGGACCGTGCTTGTTTCCTTTGAGCTTACCGTGTTTGTTTCCTTGCATCGTACGCTAGGGAGTCCTTAGAAGCGGCTCGCATTTGAACGCTTGAGGGGAAAAAAGGGATTGTGAATGGTCTGAAACTACTTTTTCTCGATAGCTGCTTTTTTCTGTTAAACGCGCGTTATCCGCACTGTTGGGAGACTCCAATAGTGGGGATAACGCGTGGCGTGGCTTGTGGCTGGCGGGGGGAGGGGGAGGAACGGGAGGTGGGTAGTTCCTCGTCGCCGCTGGAAAAGGGTCAAATCTGGCTTCGGGGAGATTTTTCTGTGCGTGAGAAACTTGTATCCGGTTACTGCCTTTTCGCGGGAAGTCTGTGGTTGCATCACCCGAAGAAAAGGGGGGGTGTATATTCTGCAAAATTTATTCGTTTGCATATTCTACTATTGCTCTCAGAGATTCCGAGGAGTTATAAGTCGTTTTCCACTTTCTTCAGCTTGATTCGCCTACTGACAGGTGCTTTGAGGCAACTGAAAAGAGCACTTTTTGGAGCATTGGTACGTCCCACCACCATTCCTGCTTGAGAGTTCTTTGGATCTAATCTTTTCCTTTCAACATGATGGACTAGAAATCCTGGGTGCACGGAAGTATGCGGGGCGAGACAACTTCTGAAAGTCATCTCTGGAAAGGAAACACTTGACCAGGAATAAGAGTACGAACGTTGATGAAAGAGAAGTCAGTCCTTCAGCTATGGTTCGGCGAGCCTCAGTGTGGAAAGCTGGCTCTGCATTGAGATCGATGATTCTTAGCTCTTAATTAGGTCGGAGGCGAACTTCGAAGCAATGGAAAGAAGCATAAGCAGGCTTTGTGCGCCACTGATGGGCTGCCCTTCGAGGCTGTCGACCCTAGAATCAAATATTTTCAGGCCGACCGGAACCGTCCTCAGAAAAACCTGTTTAAGTTTTCGCACGGTACCACCCCTGTTAGACTCGGATGCGCTACCGAGTACTCACCAACTAAATAGAAAAGATTGTTGCCCGGTAGTAAGCTTTCTGCTCAGATCTGCACTAGAGTGCTGTGGCTCGTAGTATCCGTTCTTAACTACCACATCTTCCTGTTGCACCTCTCTGTTTCTATTCTATTCTGTTACGACCGTCTTGTTCCATTTCCGTTTCCGAGTTTACTTTGTGAGCACTTCTTCTGCCCTCTTTCTGTACGCGTTCTTTAAATTCGCATAAGCTACTCTTGACTAGCTATCTTATTACTAGCCAGTATTCCAGTTGTAACGTGAAGCTGCCCAGCGCTCCGTGCTCTTAAGGATCATCCCTTGCCCTACCTTTTGCACAGAGGTGAGCTTCTGTAGTGTTACGACGTCGCTAAACAAAGCTGAGCGCTTAGCGACCGCTTGCAGTTACTCTGTACGTGCCAGTAGGAAGACAGCCGAGACAATCGTAAGTTGCCGCGCAGTCGCGCGCGGTGGTGGATGCGGCGTTTTCCCAATTTACATGAGCCCGTTGACTGAAGCACCTCATTTCCTGTAGTCTGCGACATCTCACATTTATGGCTATTTTTTGACGGTACATCGTCTGTTGTCGCCATCTACCACCCACCAACATCGTCATTTGTGGGCGCGACGTCCCACGCGACGCCCACCAGCCCGGCGATATACGATTGTGTTGTCGCATGCTCCTTGTAGCGTAGGCGGGTCACTGCTCTTGACTCCCGGTACTCTACCTCAATCCTTCTGCCACCTGCTACTGATTACTTTGCAGTCATTTCACAAGTTTTATTGGTCACTATTTGATTTAATTATGCCTGACTAATAAACTATAACCATAAAATGAAACTGTGGGGGCGGAAAGGCAGCTGCGACAGTAGATCTCGCGGTGTTTCACAGTTCAAGATCCCGTAATTGCCACTTGGTTGTTGCCCATGGGAGCAGTAAAATACTCAAAGATAATCTTTTTACGGCTTTTCAATTAGTGTACCTTGGCGGGGGAGTGATGTCACTTTGCAGCTGTGGGTTAGCTCCTAGAACCTTTCAAGTAGATAAGACAGATAGAAGAGATTGCTAATTGCAGTGACGAGGTAGCAACCTGAATTTTCTACGATCTTTAAGGGAGGGTGGAGGGAGGGGGAATACTGGGAAGTGGTTCACTTTTCATTTTGCGCGTGAACGT
>MU915473.1:2275-17064 GCA_036418165.1 Cooperia oncophora
AAAGCTATCCTGACCAATAAAGTTGGTTGATTAATGTGCTTGCTTGTCGGCACGGAATGGTGAAAAATATCGTGAGGCGGCACGCCGACAGAGGATTCACGTTTGGATCTGTAAAGCTTCTGAAAGTACAGAGAACGAGGTGTAATGAAAGGGAGTAGTAGTAGGAGGAGAAGAGCACTCAGACAAGCCTGAACCCTTACTAAGACTGAGACCCATGCTGCTGACCATGTCTCTACGTACACCGAGCAACATCGTAGTGCTGTGACGGACGATAGAAGGGTGCGAAACTTTACTGCATCATGAAGGCTCCAAGGATGCAGCAAAGTCCGTGGAATCCGTGATGCATCCTAGAAAAAGATTTCGTGTATGAAGAATCTTCTTCCAGCATGTGGTCCGGATTCCACTCCCGTTGAGAACAGTAGCGGCTCTTGAACGTATTATGGCCTATGCGCTTACTTGTGGGGGCCAGCCGACGCGCAAGTCAGGGTTTTTGTCCTCCCAGAAAAGCCTAGTGTCAACTGGCCAGCTCCAGAGAGATGGAAAGCCCCGTTGGCTGGGGCACGAGTCGAACCAGAATTCCATCCGATGACCTAGCACATTGTAGGTGGCACAAATCTACAACACTGAAACCCAAGTTCCATGAAAACGGGCATAAAGAGTGCCTATTCGTGAACTCCAGTTGACTTCAACCTTTTTACATTTCGGGAAATTCCTCTGCTTCAATTTCGTCGATATACGCATGCTCCTGCCTTGTCTGGTTTTTTTCAATTTGAATTTTTTTCCAACGCCATCCATCTGAGAGGACCAAACCAGCGCAGAGCAAAATATTGCTAAACAACTTTCGCCTGTAGTGTAATCTGTTGGCGCTCATAAATGCATCGGATGAAAATGGCCCCGCTACGTGTTATCGACAAGCAAAAAAACATCGTGTATAACGCGATGGGTCATAAAGCAATTATATGAGGTGCTATGACAGTGAAGTAGCGCTTACAGATGTCGCTGAATGGTTCCGAAACAGCTATCCCTAACTTTTGATTGCTGTAAAATCATCATAGGACTGAAGAACCAGCTGTCAAATTAGCTCCAAGCGTGGGATAGAAAATCATTTGGCGCCAGGATGTCTGGTTCAAACTGCGGACTCGCTTTGGCTCATTCGTGGCCACGTTGCTTTTATTGGTGGTACGGTAGGCGGCCCTCCGCCACACACAAATTAATGTCACATCTCGCAGCGACGATAAATTTAGTAGCGATTTGTCTGTTCTGCTCGATACCAAGTTGATTCGAACCGAAGCACCACCTCTTTCTTTGCCATAAGGTCAAAATTTCTTCAGTATTACTCAAAGCTGCTCAACAGGAACGGCGATCGAATATGACAGCAAAAAACAAGGCCCATGCTGATATTCGACCAGGGGGCTGCACAAAAGCTGGTGAAAGTTTATCCGCCTGATTCCTGATCTTCTACTTCCCCTTAATGCTACGAGCTTCCGTATCAGAGAAGACAAGTAGCACAGAAATACGCATCCGAGCTGGGCTCGCAACCAACTTCTCGGCTCCTCTTTCTGCCCTCAAATATGGACCGCATGTAAACGCAACTACGTCATTCGCTGAAAAACATGAGACAATTCGGTACTCGGTCTGAAATGGTGGCAGGGGTGCTATATCTGGGAGAATTGTGAAACGGTCAAGAACCTGCAAAGAAAATCTTTGTTCTACCCGACTAAGAAACCAGTTCCGGACGAGTTTCTCTTTGGCATCGTGTTGGGATCGTGCCAATAACAACTACGGTTAGATAGTGCTGGATGTATGCATTCATAGGTATATGTATGTAGCAGCGCAGCAGCTTCATATCAACCCCATCGTTTCACACTGTACTCGATAGAACCTTATGAGAGCAGTACCTATTTTTTAGAAATAGGCGCACGCGGCTCCCTGCTCAGGGGGGGCCGAATTCTGTGCTGCTAGGCGTTAATAATCCTACACGTCTTGTTGAATTATCGTGCCATTCGCCTTTGACACCGCTAGAACTCTGTAATGTGAGAGAAGATGTAGCAGAAAAGCGTGCGCCGCCTAGCACGACCGCGGTCCGAGGGTCTATGGTCGGCTCCCGCCATATTCTCAGCATCCTTCTGTCTCCACGGGCGTATGGTAAGTGTTTAAGGACTTATCTGAAGGTGTTAAACGCGACTTGTGCACTGCCATAAGCTCCCACTTGACTAGCTGTCTAGAGCTAACTGCTTCCAGAATTTCGCTACGATTGACGGAAGCGATGAGTGGTGCATCCGGAAAACTCCGCTGAATGTCAAGCGATGAACGTCTCCTCCCTTCCCCGCCACACCCCCCCCTTCCCATACTTTGAATTGCTGCTGTCCATGAACCATGAAGCAGTTTAACGTTCGCCTAAAATGAACCTAGCCTGTTAACATCAGCGGTGCGTACCAAGCTAGATGTAGCTTTTTTTTACACAGACACAAAGGCGCTTAAACTCCGATAATAACCATCATCGCACTTGTCACCTGCCAGCATACTCGATGGTCGAGTGTTTCAGTTGGATGCCACAAATACATCCATTCGTCTTCGTCACGTGAAGAATTCTGATCCTCGCTTTGCCAGGAAAAACGTGGGAAACGGCGTGAATACAAGGGAGATCAATCACAGTGTAGTAGTCTCGCCTTAAAGGCTTGGTCCGCGATCAGGTATGGAAGTTGAAAATATGGCGTCGGGAGGTAGTGTGGTCCGCGACGAACAACCTTGTACCGGTTTCGCGGCAAAAAATTGTAAGGGAGGGGCGCTATAGCGCAATATAGGTTCAGTGACGCCTCCTTTTTCCAGTGACTCCGCCTCCAGACTCCGCCTTCAAGGCCCGCCTTTCAGTGAAAAACGAAGCTGCAGGACGAAAAAGCATGAATCGTCACTTGTACGGTCGTAGAGTTCTTATCGGGGAATGAGCTGTGCAGATGAGGGGATAGTGCTGAAGATGGACACGTACAAACTGGGATCAAAATTGGGTACTATATAGAGCAGGTGGCATGTTTTTTCCGCGTCTTTCTTCACTATCGAGTTACTCAGCACCTTGTCTTCTATATGCAAACCCCTAGTCCACTATCTGTGATGACGAATGATCGCGGACTTGCCTTTAAGTAGTGCAATGGCTGAAACATCACTCGGATAGTACCGAAGTTCCGGGTCGTGCCCAGTTTAGGACTCCTGTGCAGAGATTAGTACAGTACAGACGGCTAGGGTAGCACTGTACAATTGTGCAGACTCCTCGACAAGGCCTCTCACCCTTAAGATCCTCTCTCAAGCGCGCTGAGACCGCCTTAAAGATGATCCGCTCTGAATTAGCAATATGTGATCGCAAATCGCTAAAGAAGTTCAGTAGTTCGAGATTATGGAAGCATTGTCCGGACAAAAACACGATGGATGAGGTTAGATGCACACACATCCGCATCGCTTCTTATGTTCATATTTTGCAGATAGAGAGAACGCGTACTCCTCGATCACTTTGAAATTTGCGAATTCTCCACATCCAGGCAGTATGAACGCGACCTTAAGCTCTGTGGAGGTGGTAAAAAATGCAACCTACCTGGGAATTAGCGAGACAATGATGGTTCGTCTGGAAATAACAGGCGAAACGTTTTTCTTCGAATATTCTGTTCTGTTTCTTTCTAACTACCCTTAAGTATAGGTGTCAAAGAAGACTGAGGTTTTGGCAGGGTAACATTAGAGACGTTCTAATTTTTGTGGATTGACTTTAACAAACGCCCTTACTGTTGAGGGGGTCACAAAAGGAGGATACTACAAAATAGCTTAGTTTCCAGTTCACCGGGCACGTTCGAAAGAAATTAAGCCTTCAGATCACCCCTCCTCCACCAGTAGAATTCGGACAAAGATGCATCAAGTAAAGGATTGTTATTGAGACACTTCATCACTGCCTTCATTGCAACAGCTGCCTGAACGTTTCCATTTTTACTGCACATTATTTCGCATAACAAGTCGCTTCGCCGGCTGACGCCGGCGCGCCTCCTTCTGATATGGCCCGGCTGCGCCGGCTTCGCCGCGCGTATTTTCTTTCACATATTTCTAGACTCAACTGATATCCGCCTTTTGTTCTGTACTCCACTTTTTTCCGGTGTCTGAAGTACTCTTGAGCTATTTTACAGATTCTTCGTCTGACTCCGCCCACCTCGGAGCAGGCCCGCCCACAATGTTTGTGGCCTTCACCGGCGACCCTCTGCTGACCTTAATCAGCTTTTTTCCGGTCTTCGGGTGTTGTGGGACTGTTTTGCAGATCTTTTATCTGGCTCCGCCCGCTTCAAAGCAGGCCCCGCCCGCAATATGTATACCCCACATTTTCATCGGCGACCCCGCATTGCTGACGGCCGAATTCACTATCGTCTTCGTGTCATTCGGCCGGCCTTTTCGAGTGCCCTGAAGTACGAGTTTTACGCAGACGGCTTTTGTCCGGCTCCGCCCACCTGCGGATCAGACGGCCGCCCACAATGTTTTGCCCGACAGCTCCTCACCGACGTTCCTGCTGGGGGCTGACCTTACCACTTTTTTCGGTGTCTGAGTGTTAGCTGGAACCGGAGCTACACTTTTAAAATGAATACCCTGCGATTTAGGGCAAGCTCCGCCCACTGTGGCGCGGTCTCAACACACTTTGAGCGTGCCCTATATTCGCCAGATATTTACATTCTACACTGAGTTTTTTGCGACTTCCAAACACTCGCGAACCGGGTCGCGAACCGGGTTACTGAATTTTGCGAGAAGCACGCCACCACCTTGAGTACGCCCCACCCATTTTGGATGTGTCTGCCACAGTTAGTCTGGCGACTCCTTACTAGAACTTTAACCGCGCTTTTTTCCCGCATGCCCAGCTGCTCCGGAAGCGAATTATGAACATTTTTCTGCGGAACCCCAAACTTTCGGCGAGTGCCCCGCCCACTGTGGGCGGGGCTTCCCATAGGTCAAGTGTGCTTTTTATTTCTTGTCCCATGCCCTACCCATCCCCACCTTGACCCGACCTCTCCAAGTCGTTCTTCAGGTCGAACCGAATTTCCGGACAGACAAACTTACAAACTTACAAACAAACAAACAAACTTACAAACAGACGAAGCGAATTTATAAATATCGGGGTGATGGAGTGTCTCAAGGGGTGCATACTAAAATATCCAAAAATATCCATGAACAGTAGAAAAGAACTGTGGTGAAAAGCAAAAGGGTCTGACGTATTAACGCAAGGCATGGGCTACATAGAACGAGCAGACTGCGCACCCCTTTAAGAAAGCGGTGTTCCTGTCCCCTACTCCAGAATACATGGTCATGTTCGCAGTAAACAACTGGGCCTTGATAGGGTTGGAGGCTAAAGAACGAATTCACGAGCGGGACCTAAAAAGCATTGAGGGGTCTGCGATCTCGCGGGGATTATGAACACAACCACGCTGTCAGTTGGATCGTTGCGTAGTATGACAGTCATATGAAAAGCTCATGTGTAGTTGATCATAATCTTTTGTAGAGATTGCGATTCCTACAAATAAAGATGATGGTAAAGAAGAAATGAAGAGATCAGATCAAAATGTGTCTGCCGATTCCAATTATGCCTCCATTGTCAACACCACTTCGTGGATGAATCTTCTTCCAAGCATATTTGTCACGGCTACAAAAAAATTCAGAGAAGATTCACGAGGTCCAACGTTTGGCGTAAACTGACTTGTCGCTCCTTTTTCTGAACACATTGCACATCATTTTCAGAAGACATCAACTCGTCATATAAGTAACTTTTGAAGCTCACTATCTGCAATGAGCAATTGTCGAACCAATTAGTAGACTTTCCTTTCCATAATCTTTCACATTCCTCTCAAATAATCTTTCAGCCATTCTGTCATGAAAGAAGATTTGAAGAACTGCTGCTCACCTGCATTTACTAGGCAAGAATTCCGGAAGCGTCACTAGGAGGATCGATTTTAAAGCGAAGTATTCCACAGAAAACGAGATCAGAAATGAATCCTGTGGAGCAACGTTGTTGAACCTAAGCCTGCTGCATGCTCTCGTTATATGTAGGTATGCATATTCACTGGGATACGACCCTAGTGAACGAATGGGTGCGACTTTTCACGGTTTTGCCAACAGACGGACTCGTTCGCTTGGGGGGGAGGTCCAATCAACACTCCGCGACGGCAGTGTTGAGGTAATACATACGCCTTATAAAGCCAGATTCAGATTGTAGGGACATAGCTTGTATGGTATGGAAAGTGGTAAAAAGGAAACATAGGCTTCTTAATAACATGACCAGTATGGGTTGAAAATCTGAGGTTTCTAGTTTTCTACATACACTCTCACAATTCCTGTCACTGTACATCCCGTATAGCTTGATATCGTCTGCGTAGATTTGTAATTTGATGTTTCGAGAAGTTTTGATGGGTTCTGGTAGATCTAATGTTTATATCATAAACAGAAGAGGAGAAAGCACTATGCACTGTGGCACACCACTTATGCATTTACACTTGCCTGTGTAACCTAAACCAACTGTGACAGTCAGATACCGGTTGTTGAGGTAGAAGCTAAGCCAAGACAGTAATATGGCACATGTCCCTACACGTTCGATTTCTGACTGCAGTTTGGCGTGATCAACTTCATCCAGATGCTGTCCCGGTATAGCTTTGACCATGTAGCCAAGACGGGATTGAAGTGGCTCATTGGAAACATGTCAACACCTAGCCTGAGCTCGCTTACGCGCCTTATCTCTGTGCATGTCATTTGAGCATTCTATAGAATAGGTTACTCGTGGGATATTTCAGCTCGAGACAACTGTCATCTTGATCCGTGTTGGACAGAGAAAAATACGATTGTGTCAAAATGAAAATATCCCACCACAGACACCGTCACGCAGTAGTGCAGAAGAAGTCGAACACGAGTTGACTAGTCGAGCGTGTGGGCGTCTACTTTGAAGATATCCTCGTGCCTGTGGAACCATGCTTCGAACGTGAGGTCCGCTTCCGGGTCGTAGGAGAACTGCGCGATTCGTCCTGCCAGCACGTCGAACATCCTCGTTGCTTCTGCCGTTGGTGTCGTTGGCTGCTGCGGGTGTTGTTGTGCGATTCCTTTGATTGCGTCCGTGAGTGCAGTTGTAAGGTCGACTGAAGGTTCAAATTAGGCCGCGTTCATACCGTGCGACGTCGTCGTCAACGTCGACGAAAGCTGCGTAAGCTGCGTAAGTTGCGTAAGCTGCGTAAGTTGCGTAAGCTGCGTAACCGACGACAGCTTCACGCAGACTAGACCGAACCGACTGCCGCTGGACCTGAAACAAATCAAATGGTTTGCGAAAAAAATACGATATAAAATGAATTGCGAATGACTGATAATCAGACCGACGACAGGGAGTTGACATATAGGTGACAGGTGGATGTATATATATGAAGTAAATATGCTTATATACTAGGATGCCACGTCATAAGCCACGTCATGCTATTTTTCTCGAAAAACAGCAAGGATAGAATGCATTGAAGATAAATTGAGATGATTAAAGGAAATAGGAAAAGGGAAAGAAAAAAAATGAAAAGGGGAGAAGTAAGTTTCTGCAAAAATGCAAAAAATGGCCCTACAGCCACTTCGTCGGTTTCGTCGGATCGATACGTATCTATTCTTCTCGAAGTTGTCGTCGTTTACGCAGCTTACGCAACTTACGCAGCTTTCTTTGGATCGATACTATGTGTTCTTCACAAACTATACGCAACTTACGCAGCTTTCGTCGGATCGATACGTATGTATTCTTCACGAACTAGTCGCAGCTTACGCAACTTACGCAAAAGACGTCGCACGGTATGAACGCGGCCTTGGGACGCGCGGGAATGCGTATCACAGTTCAAAAAATAGTTTACTGCCTGCTCCAATAAATAACAAACGGCACGGAGATGAAGCGATCCTTACTGAAATTTTGGCTCCGAAGTCGAACTGCCTAAGCCACGTAGGCTATCCCGAGCACTCCACAATCAGGCTCCTGAATGCCACTAAGGCTAGTCGGGATATCGAGCCGCAAAAGGCTCCGTTGACTCTCCGCTCCGGGTGAGCCACCAAGGCGCAAGTAGAGAGGGAGAGCCCCAAGAAGATAGAGATGATGACGACGAAGAAAAGAACTTCTGAGCAGGGCACATCGTTGGTTGGGGAATCCCCAACAGGGGGGTCGTATTTGGCCGCCAGGAGAGGGGGGGGGTCGTAGTGAGTGCGGCAGCCAGTAACGAGCAGCGCAAATTGTCAATGTGCTGAGTCCTGTACAACGAAACTTGCTTTGTAGAGAACTCGGATATGCAAAAAAATAGTACAAAACTTTCATTCATCAAACTAATCCGAAATAACTGCAAATATTAATAAGTCGACATTATCTCGTAAGTCCGTTGGTGACTAAACAGTACAACTCAAACTCTGGTTCGCTGCCAATGATATGGCGTGTCCGCGGTCGCGCTTGGCGCTGAGCCAACCTGTTTTTTCTCGACAAGCGACAGGACTACCATATCGTTCATATCAGACGTTTTCCAGCAGTTGGTCTCCTTTATCGGAGTCAGCGATTGGCGGAGCACGAATCTGGCAGCGTTGACAGGGACATGTTCCATCATACGCAACGGAAAACACTGTAAACAAGTGCACAGGCTCGCCATGGACCTCCCTGAACCTTATAGACACATTTGCTCGCGTGAACAGACATTACGCACAAGTTGCACCATCCCATCACCTCTGCGCGGCCCTCAGTGCGCGGCGCATCCAAAGTTGGCGTGATCGGCGCTAAACGAACCATATCCTGCTCCTGCTCCACCACAGGATACGTTCTACATGCGTTCCTGGCTATTCGAACACGCTCACTTGAAACGGTACACAGGAAACGGGTTTTTCGCGCGCAGCTGGAGTCCTCAAGAAATCCCATAGCGAGATCTCATGAATCCCGAGAGCTTCAGAAACAGTTCAAGAGGTTTTTAGAAAGAGAAAATCTTCAAACACTCGAAACCATTCTCAGATTTGTGAAATGTTGAGTTACAAAAAAAATATATTGATTCAAAGATCGCATGTTGCTGTGGTTGAAACCACTCCCCAACGAATCCCTATGGCAGATTTCTCTGTGATTTTTGCGACGTTCATAAACGTTTTAGTACTTTTAGGAAGTGCAAACCTTCCTCTACACGAGTACGGTCTCCTCTTCCCCACAGGTCCGCTTTTGAGGAAGTTATGGTCCTTCAAAGACACCTACTCAGCTGGAAATTCTCGCTCCATGGCTAAAATTGCCGAATAATCTCCTGTCACAGCCGCAATTACATGCGCTTCTGCTACCGTACTCCAATAATCGGGGTAATGCATTTTTACGGCGGTTTGTATAACTGTTACGTAGTGAGACAAGCCTAACTTTCTCTTTTCCTCGTCCTCAATCTTGGGAATAGACGTTGTTAACACTGTGGTCGCTGATGGCCGCTCCCAGAGAGGGAGTCCACCTCAGGTTAACGAATGCTCATTGAATTTAATCGCGATATATCGTTATTATTACCATGTGTGTTTCAAAACGGCCATCGAAGAAGTTCATCATACGAGTTTCTCATAATACGATTGTACCGTTTTTTGTTTGCAATCATCTCTGTATTGTTCTATTATGTCATGACTTCAAGTCGTCCATTTAGTATGGGCACCTTCATACAAGTAGAATTTCATAGTGGGCGTTTCATAGTTTCATTTAAGGCGAAAAAAACCGAACGGCAAAAAAGGGGGGGGGTCGTACCGAACCCCCAAAAAAAGGGGGGGGGTCGTACAGGCTCGACCAAAATCCCCATCGAATGCTGTGCCCTGTTCGACGACTTTTTATTAGTTATCGGACCACCTCTTATATGCCTCGGTCCCGCCTCCCCGCGCTCCACTGACCAATCGCGTACCCCTGAGATCAAAACCCTATAGTGCCCTGCGCTTCAGCGGCATTCTCTTTTGACCCGCATCCTCCTCTCTTGCTAACACAGTGAGGAGTTGCTGGAACTGCTTGTTCGTCATCGTCGTCCTTGGAATCCTGATTGTTGTGTCGCGGAGTGTGTGTGTGTGTGTGTGTGTGTTGTGTGTGTGGTCGGTGTCGTTGTGTGCTGTGGTGTGTGTGTGTGTGGTGGTGTGTGTGTGTGTGTGGACAGCGGTAGAGTAGACAGAGATGTTTATTAGGAACGTGAACTGAACTGAACTACACCGCTCGAAATGACTGGTCTGTATATGGTGAAATGAATGAAATAAAATGACTGGTATATACTGAAACGAGATCACTTATGGTGGTTGTTATTGTGAACAAAAGTTACCCTCGCGGTAAGTATTGGACCGCTGCGATATCTAACAAGTTCTTAGGTGGGTTCTTCAGGTTTCTTGTAGTCTTGGCTGTCTTTTTCATTCATATCAATCATATTGTGTTTAGTTTGGTCGGCAATTCAGCAGTTCAGCAAAAAACAAGAATGAAAAAAACTGGAAGGTTGAAAAACTCACAGAAATAGAGGAAGTGCGCGCACTCAACACGGCCGTCCATCCGAAAAACTCCAATGTATCTGAAAATTTCGATATGTTAAAGCAAGCATAATAATCGACAAACATTAGGAACAGATTAAAGAAATTAAAGAAATAGTGGTAGGAAGGTGAAAAACAAGCGAGAAGCTAACGGGAGGAGAAAGAAGAAAAAGTAATCGAAAATGGCTGTGAGTCAGCATCCGTCCAGTCGATTTTTGCGATCCAATCACTCGCGCTACACAATAGTACGCTAGCACTAGATCGATCGCCCAGCGCGATCGATCGCCCGACCGCGCGACCGAAGCGCCGCCGTTGCGAAGTCTGAATGCTGCCTAAGTGATATGCTGTAGACTGTACAGGATACAAGTCTGGCTTCTCCCTTATGAGGACCAGGAGTTTTAATAAAATTAGCATGTATTTTACGGGCCGTACCCACTCTATCGTGTTGCATACAGGCAGGGTTAACGCTCGGTGAACGCATTCATTATTATATTAGGTTGGCGGGAAAGTTCTGTCACATTTTTTCAAACTAGGCTTTCTTTTTATAGAGAGGAGTGTAAGATCAAAATTGTACAGCAATGTAACTGCGGGGTCCTTGCCACTGTTTGAGCACCTCATGGATGCCATCGCTTCACTATGCAGGGAGACACGACGCAAAGTTGGACACCATCTCAACTCGACTTGAACTTGGGTTATGGAGGTTTTCTCGTCCGCATAACGATCGATTACGGAAGGCAACTTGCTATTAGAAGGGGCGATGTCTGTGCTACACAATTGCAAGGGGAGAGAGATCAAGCTCCATTGCATGAGGTACGGCTCGAACTTTTTTGGACCAAGTGCGTTGCACTATCTTGGTGAGGGCCGGCTGTGCGGACAAATTTTTCCCTCTGATCCACGATACGCCTTAGATCTCGTAGCTGCTTTGCGTACGCCTTGACCAAGGAAGCAGCTTCTTCATCCAGCAGTTTCCCGACCCATAGCTCCCTCAAGCTGAGGTTGCAGGTAACCCAAACCTCACTTCGTCATCAAAACTGTAGGCTCCCTAGGCTCCCGCCTTGAAGCGTCACTGTCGTGGTAAGGTTGCTCGATGATTGGGGGCATCGTGCTTATTCAGCTCCATCAATTTGGCATCTGCAGCTAACACGCTGGCGTCAGGGTGGGTGAAATAGTTTGTGGAAGTTGTTGGATGGGTCGGGGCTGATGGTAGCGGATAAAATCCTTGTGCATATTGCAGAAGAAGGAGCAAGAGGCAAGCGAGTGGTACTAACAGAGAGACCACTCCTTGTTGTATAAGAGCTTACATTACCGGTTACCACTCTTGGTAATGGGCAAGTAATTTGAGTTCGGAAAAGAGTGACAGAACTTTCCCGCCAACCTAATAATTATGATGAGCACGGTACATTTTAATGTCATTGGCGCATATTTTAACTTTGAAATAGATGGGTACTGAGGCAAGCGGGTAAGTCGTAGGTTTAGCCCAAAAAACAACGAAGGCGACAAGACACCATATGGAAGTCCACTAGCGCAAGGGAAACTGTGAGAAACTGTTACCCACTTTTCAGATACCAACGAATTCAGGTGAGAATGGAACCTTCATTTCCTAACTACCTATGGAGCTTCTTATGACTCACTCTACAAGCGCTTTGGAAAGTCTTTGCAGATCATATTTACACCCTTTCCCTCGTTAATAGCAAGGTTATCGAACATACAAACAGCCATTAGAGTGCTTGTACCTCTAATAAACCCGTGTTGTTCCATTGGAATCAGATTGTGTTTCACTAGATGAAATACGATTCCATCACATAATACCTTTTCCAGGGCTTTGGCTGATGGGTAGTGATGCTAAGCGGCGAGAAGAGACAAACTCATGCCGTATCTTAGGATGGCCATAATGTGGATTCTTTCCAACCCAACGAGACATCGAGGGACATAGGGGAAGCTGGGTATCATAGAGACTGCTTTGCTTTAAGAAATGGCACAGTTTTTTTTCTGAAAGATTTGTGGAATGCGATGGAAAGAAGCCGAGGTGGAGTACTCGAATGATTTCAGTGTTTTCAACACATCCGTTGGTTAACGCACATTCCCTGAGGGCATTAAAGCACGCACACTTCACTTTCGAGACTTTTATTTAGATACGCGTTCATGACTCCTGTATCTGAAGCGGTTTCTGCTAACGGTTTTTGATACAAAAGAGTTTATTAGGCTATACATATTTATTAGTATTAACCATCAAAGAAAGGGGAAGGGAACTTGGACGGGAGTGGAAGACGGTCGGGGGTGGACCGTCACATCGTGAGTACTCACTACCACTGAGTCTACTCTCGTCCTCCAGTTGCCTTGCGCCAGCTTCCTGCGGTACCGTAATCTCGGGCCACGCCCATCCAGCGTTGACCCCGAGACTTTTAGAGCTTTTGCTACGCCTTGTGGAGAAAACAGAGAAGGAAACTTTGCAATGGCCTCAGCTTTAGAACACCAATCATAAAATGGTTGCCTGTCTCGTCGTGGAGTACTAGTACATATGAATGTGCCTCAATCTTACACCTGATCGGCGCAAAAAAGAGCTCTTTCGTAGGGGCTACACTTTCTTGGACTGAATGGGTTACCCTAGAGTCACCCGTGCTTATTGAGTTTCGGATAATGTTCTGTTTCGAATATTTTGCTAAAACACACCCACGGAATCGAAGGGCACACACTTAGCGTGGATTGCGGTAGTTCTCGTCACTATGCAGGGCAACATCATCGTTGGGGATTCCCCTACAAGAGGGGGTCGTCGCATTCGGTTCCGTTTGGGGGAGGAGAGTAGTATCTAGTCTGCGGGAAAATTTTTTTTTTTTGATAGTTGATTTTCCTTGTTTCACGCGGACGCTACGAGGGACTGGTCGTTTTTGGGGAGGGAAGGAGGCCGGATTTGCCTTTGAGAGAAACTTGCGGCGTTGGGGAAAAAATTTATTCGGTTGTTGCCTTTACGCGGTTTTTCCCCTTTCACATATTCACATTCTCCCTCCTTGACAGCTAAATTTTGGTAAGTGCAAAATCTTCGGGGAAACCCTGGAAAAAAGTGTTAGGAAGTTGGGAAAATCTAGAAAAGCGGCAGAGTCGCATTTTCCGAAAATTTTCCCCACGAGAAGGATGTGCCCTGGTGGATAGTGTCCCTGAAACGACTGAATTTTCGAGATCATCAAAAGCAACAAACAGCAGCACTTCCCGCTTCAATTTCAAGTCTCACCACCTTTCATTCAAGCCACAAACAGCGTCCTGAGAGGCAAACTCGATTTAAAATCAGGCGTGGATGACGGTAGTAATCGCTGTTACGTAATTGCACCAAATGTCCTTGGCAGCTTTTGCGCTTTGGTTATTTAATTGGCCGCATCTCAACCGATTTCCTACGACCTTATATATTTTGCTTGTTTAGGGAAAAATTTTCGTTTATAGCTATTGTTTGACTGCCTCCTACCTAGTTTCTGGTGCTGTCGACTTCGCATTTCTTGCCCACTTTTTCGCTTGTAATAGAAACCCCATTGAAATTAGCGATTTGATAGAATTCCACCGAGTTTAATCATATCAGCTTCAATGAAACCGCCGTCCAACAATTCAGCGCATCCACTATCCCTCCCTTTCGAGAACGGACAAGTTCTCTGCATGCTTTTTTGCACTTCTGCTTTTATCTGATGGAGTTACTTACAGGGAATCGTCTAGGGCTTTAACCATTTCTATCTGCACAAACTGGGTCTTATAGAGTTATATAAGTCCTGCAATAAATGTCAAAAACTAGCGTAGACCTGCAGTAAAGCCTCATTAAGTCGCCAGTCCACCCCTGGAACTTCGCTGGATAGTGTTTTTACTGGTACTCGTTATTATTAGCAAATACCTGGAATCGAAAAATCGATAGAGTTTGAGGGATACTGTTTAAATTAGGAGCTTAAATGCGGTATAGCTCACTAATTCTTACATTTTTGCTCTGGTTCGTATAGATTCGAAATTTATGAAAGCAAGGCATTCAAAACCACTACTTTTCTGAACTCCTATAGTTTTCACACTTCAGTGTTGAAATTATCCTGTATGTTTTCACTACTCGTACAAGTTGACGCGTAAAGAGAAATGTGCGCTGCTGATGGCCAGTTATGAATAAGTCCGTGTCTCCTCGGGGTTGAGGGATAGTGGGTTTGGTCCTTAGAGGGGAGCCGCTCTCAAGCGTAGTGTAGTTCACTGCGGACGGTTGGGCGTGTCAGTGCGGCTGCGTTTGGCGCGGTGCCAAACTCGTTCTCCACCAGCTGTTGAAGCGG
>MU915474.1:0-15249 GCA_036418165.1 Cooperia oncophora
CAATGATTTCGGGACACCTGATGTTAAAGACAGCTCCCGCGATAAAAGTGTCAAGGATAATTGCTGATCAGTTATGAAACAGTAGCTGATAAAATTCCTCAATGAAGGAAAAAAGCAACAAGAGCCCTCAAGAACACCACAAACAAAATTGCTCCCTTACAGTTACACCGCCCTGCGGTCCGTGGGCAACCCCTGGCTCACAAATCGCTTTATGGCATTTCCCAGTAGTGGACAACATCCAATTCAAAGAAAAGAATATGAAAAACAACAAAGACACGAACGAAAAACACTTGAAAAAAGGAAAAATTCAAAAACCTGGCGTCCGAATTTGGGGTTACGTGAAGTGTGCAGCTTTTGGTGCATGTCGAGCTTTTGCACCACAGAAATTGCATCATTCGTGATTTTTACGCGTTTTACCTTACGAGATGGGTTGCAGTTGACTGTATGTGCTCCCAATGAATAAAATGTGATGAAGGAGAGCAGAATTATTCATGGGCACGACCTCACCATTCGGAATGGAGAGAGATAGCATAGTGGCTACTAGCTAGTAGCTAGCAGCCGGTGGGGGTCGGCATGGGCCTAAGGGGCGCCCTTGGGCCTAATTGGTTAGCTTGAAGCGGAATTCTTGCGGATTTTCACTTTCTAAAGGTAGCGCAGCCTCCGCAATCTCCTTCCGGATCGTCTGACACATTTGAAAGGTCATAGCCTTATTTTATCGCGGAAAGTGCCTTTAAAATTCTCTATTATCTCATCTGTTATGTCAATGCGTTTCTGACGTTTAGCACCCATGTCTCTTCAACTGAATGACATGCCACGGTCGAACGGCAGATACAGACAAGTGAACAGCGCGATGAAGGTGAACCGACCCAGTAAAAAGGGTTGATTCGCTTCTAAGGTTTTTACCAAAGAAATGATTCGCAGCAGGACCGGTCTAACCGAGAGGAGTTCCATGAAGCTGCACCAGTCTGGCCTGCTCTGCATAAACCCATAAGACATCCATTTTATTGTGTGCCACTTTAACGTTTTTATGTCGCTTTAAACTTCTCTAAACACCTGCCATAACCGGGTCGGAGTTATCCGCTACGCTTAAAGGTAGTTGGCACGATAGTTTGGGCCTAAAGTGCTAGCAGGACGCTATATATCGGGGAAAATAGCAAACAAAACAAAGTAAAGCGGTCGAAAACCTGCCAAGAGAAGCTTTCGTTCTTAATGAGTAATAATTTCGCACGAGTTTTTCGCGTCGGCACTTAAATATACGTGTACTCATATATCCATGCAGCACCGCGGCCGCTTCATACCAATCCCTTCGCTTCATATTTTACTTGCAAATGAAGCAATACGAGCATCAGGTACGGTCGTCCATTTGTGGGCGGGCGGGCGTGGTGGGCGTTCGGGTCGTGTGTTGCGGCTCGATAGGGCCCGTACAAGTGCACTCCTTTGGAAAGGCGCTAAGCAGTGCCTGCTCACGATTGCGGAATTCCGTCCTCCCAGGCGCATTAATCTTAGTCTACCTAGGAATTCATCTTGCTAGCTGCTTTTAAGGTTTTTATGAAAGGTTACGAGTCACTTCTTTGAGACCTCCAACCGCCTGGAGCATCCAAGCTTTATCCACCTTTAAAATCGCTCAAACCAGGCCAGCTCTATGTGATGGGACGAACGCAGATTCTGGGTATCAACGATAAAATGCAATTTATGTGCAGTCGATGGGGATTTAAATGAGTTCCAGGAATCCTTGTTTCCGAATTGAAGCTGAGTGCACGGCTCATTTCTGCTTGGATCGGTTTGATCCCTCATCTTTCATTTGCTGGGATACGCTTAAGTTCAGGTCGCTATATTGCAATTTGTTGACGGTGTAAAGCAAATGTAATTAATTTTTTAGGCTGCAGTAAGGACCGGCTCCAAGATTGCCTTGAGACTAATCCATTATGTTCCTTAACCTTGTCATGTTAAACTCGTCCATGCCCAGTCCCGCTTCACCCATTTCACTAACTGACTCATTTTTCCTGCAGCTAGAAGGTATAGCGTAGGCGCTTCTATGCCTAATTCAAACTGCTCCCATCAATTCCGGTTATGAGACGAGTCGCCCCTCCTCTTATGCCTTAGGGAGAGTCAGTGACTTGGTCACGATGATTCGATGGGTTCACTACAGTGGGCCATTAACTTCCTCTCGGTTATTTTCAACTTTTGTAGAGAAGCTGTCCCGATTCTGGTACTGGTACTGCACCCAAACCACCAATCGGATCCTTCTCTGGACAAGTTATTTCAGCATTTCTTTGCAAGAGATTGTAATCTATTTCTTTGCAAGAGATTGTAATCTAACTTAATTACAACAGCTTATAATGATCATGGTACTCTGCCCCTAGCCTTTTTGTCCTTTTATTCCTTTTCGTATTCATTTGTGAAACATTACAGATCCCACGATATGAATCATGTCGACTTTGAGGCTTGATATCCTTTCATTTATGCAATATTTCGTCCCCTCACGGCTTGTTTTCTTTGCAGGATCCTTTCAATAGAAGTAGCATTAAATGATATGAACTGCATTCCTAGTATCAACTCAGGCCCTATTCTGGACAAGATTGGCTCGGGCTGGGTAACCAGAAGAGATCTACTCAGATGAACTGTTGACCGACGTCTAACGAAGGTCCTTTGAGAAAAGAGCGAGTTGGAAGCTCTACAGTTATAACACTTGAAGGGGCAGGGGAATGAGACTGAATGGTTGAGATACGCGGTCCCTTTTGGGGTTCCAAGAGATTCCAAATTATCCAGGTCCATCGCTTGCGCGAATGCCAAGATGAAACTGCACTCAGCGGTAATGAACGACGCCGAGTGAGGGAGCCAAGTAGTCCTTCGATTATGTTTGGTCTGGTTGTGTGGATGGATGAGTGTACGGAAGCGCGGGATGGTTCCCGAACATTGAGGTAGCGCTACCCTTCAGCACACTTCCTGTAGGTTTTTGAGAAGAAAACTCACTGCACCTGTGGTCCCATTCTCCCCGCACATGGCGCCTTAATCCGCCTTAATCCGAAGTGAGTAACCAGTTGGTTTTCAGAGAACTGATCTGTGCTTTTTTTGAAACGCGGCTTACATTCTAGTGCCATTCAGAAGTGCCATGGCATCTTTTATGCGATATGGTCTATGCAAGGCCTAAGCCAGCCGATTAACAGGCCTTGCGAGACAACTATGATGCCATGTTGCCGACAGCCAAGTATTCGACTGCCTGTAGGCTCGGATGGAAGACCATAGGGGGCCTGACTCACCTACCACGCCTGATAAGAGGCATCACTTGCTGCTATAGTATCAGAGCACCCGCCGTTTGTCGAGCAGTTCGAACCAGCGCAAGGAACATGCTTGGGTTGTCCAGTGAGTTCATTGTTCTCGTGGATCTTCACTCCATCGAAAGAATGAAAGACTAACTACAACTGTGTGTCTACAGTGTCTCTCAGCCCCTGCCTGATTTGCTCTTCCTTCATAGCAGCTACTCACCTGAACAAAAAGAGAAACAACGTTCACCCTCCTCAACTTTTTCCTCTCACCCATTCTTTGCGAGGACTTGAAATCGTTTGCTGTATTCTAGCCACTTTTTCTGGCGAACCGATGGCAAGTTGCCTTAGGACAAGCTCCCATTTCATGGTTTTCTTTGTCAAGCTAAACGACAATATCTTCTCACCTGCTCGTTTGTTGAACAACTCCACTTACTTCACGAATTCGGCAGGGTGAGCGAGAGCCCACGGGAACTAGCTTCGCATGGAAGGGTAAGCTTTGTCCAATACTGATCAGCTGACTTTGGAATAACTTATCACCCTCCCTATTAAATGGCTGAGGTGTATTGGTGGCAAGGCAGGATGTCGCCTGCATGCATCAAACTCAGAATCAAATTCCATCCAGGTCTATAGAACTCTTACTCACCTCGGATTGGATGGCTGTTACAATTAAAGGCAAAGCCTGCGATTGCTTGATCCTTTAGCCCTTCTCGGAAGGCTAAAGGATCAAGCAACAGTATACTACGCCTATATGCCAAGATTAATTGAAAGCCGGTCATGGAATATTCTGGGGAAGCCTGCTATCACTTCCCATCGGAGAAATTGAATTAGGGGTCTGCATATGGACGGCAAGGTGCTGAGAAATACGATAGTGAGGAAAAAAAGCAGAAAAAACATGCCAACTGCCCTAGATAGAACCCCATTTCGATCCCAGTTTGACGTGCCCAATCAACTCCATCTCCAACGTTACGCCCTCATCCGCGCAGCTTATTCCCCGATAAGAACTCTACGGAACAAGTGACGGTTTTTATGCTTCCCAGTCCTGTAGCTTCGCTTCTCACTGGGAGGCGGGTCTTGGAGGCGGAGTTTGGAGGCATAATCATTGGAGAAACGGAGGCGACACCAAACCTATATTGCGCTGTAGCGCCCCTCCCTTACAAGTTTTTGATGCAAAACCGGTACAAGGTTGTTCGTCGCGGACCACACTACCCTCCTGACGCCATGTTTTCAACTAATACTATACCTGATCACGGACCCTGCCTTCAAAAATGGAATTGGTATCAGTGGCACAGCTCAAATTGGGCACAGTTCGGCTGGGAAAGAGAGAGGGCACTTTAGAGGCTTTCAGTTATCTTGTTCTTTACAGAAGTTGAAAGGTATTCTCTGTAAGTGTTGACAAGTGCTCCCTACAAACTGACTGATATTACTTCGAATCTCCACAAGACTTTACTACTTGTGGCTGGGTACGACAGTGGGAAGCAGCGAAAGTGCAAATCACTCCTCTCCCTCCCCCGAACTGCGCCACAGATGATTGCAGGGAACATGACGGTTGTGCAACATGGCGGGTGTCAGTAGAAGCTGCCCCTCCTGGAACGAGATCTCCATACTAAACTATCAGTGTACTAATAAAATCATTGGAATCGTTAGTGGACTATGCTGTAAAATCTAATAAATGAGAATTATTGAGGGGGGGGGGTCGAAAGCAAAGAGATAGCTCAGCTTCCGTTTCGCACGTGCCCTTAGACGGAAGCCGAGCAAAAGCATATTCCTCCTTCCGTGCTCTCAGTAAGGAAAGGAAGAAAAATCAATTGCAGCAAGTTCATAAAGGAATAAAGTTGAAAACGATAGAAAGTGAGAAGTTTAAGGATGCTAACTGATTGAACTGCTAAGTGTTGAATTCGATTCCGCGCCCGATTTCTCCATTGTTTTTCCATTGCAGTGAAGCAGCTCTTTTGAGACCTTGACAAAAATGCGTAACGTGCTCGCTTTTGAAAAGACCGTAACTCTCTTAGTGGTGAGTCGCTTGACAGGATAAGAAGAAGCACTTTGAATGTTCAGTTTTGCTGTTTTTAGATGTTGTACAACTGCTCTGAGGCTCCCTCACTTCGAGAAATACCTATCGATGAATTTCCGAGAAAGACCAGCCCCGATTTTCGCTTATGACGACCATATACACAGTACAGCATCGTTGTGTGGAACCCATCGGGGGGGGGGGATCGTAGTGCCAGACAGCACAAAAGTATCATCGCTAACTTTGAGGACCGGACGGAAAGCTGCAGAGGACCGGGATGTAATGGAGACTACAAATTATTAAAGCAATTGAGTAACAATATCACTGGTTGACATGATTTAGTAAATGTGTACATGGCTGAATAGTACATCTCAGACAGATTCGTACGTATTGAACTTTCTAAACCCTGGACAAACATCTGCTTGCATGGACAAAAACCACCCAAAATCATAAGTTACACCTTTCGTTCACCTCTACGTAGAAGCGTAATGCACGGCGCACGCTACGACCAAATTGATCGATGACCAAATTATTCGTTGACTCAGTTGAACGGTAATGTGGGATTTGAAGGCATATTGAGTTCACGAGTGAGTATCTTCACAGTGCACAGAAGGAGTCGAGCTTTTAGGTGGCTCAGAATGTCGCCCAAGGGTGACCAGTAGGCGTTTTTAGTTTTGCAGAAGATTGCGCTTTAAGAAGTAATTCTCTTTTCAAGCATGGAAACTCGCTCGCGATTTACCACTAACGCGTCCGTACCCATTCGAAATATTTCGCGAACGGGGGAAGATTCAGATTGCGATCAGGTAGGAAACGCAACAGTAGAGAAATTGCTCAAGAGTGCCGCCTTCGTTTTCTCGAAAGGCCCACATAAAAAACCTATCATCTCCAGAAAGGCCCCTTGATTTCCACTCGGCTAACAGATCTGCTCCACCGCTAATTTGCCATGGTAATCAGAGACCGCAAGCGCTTGCGAGTCGTTACGTATCTGATCCTTCTCGTCAGAGCAAGCAATTAAAGCCGGTAAGGGAGGGGAGGGCGTCGTACCAGAATCCTTTTCCGGCGGTCGTACTGACACCGCTCTATCACGTCACGATGCTGCACCCCAACATACAGCCTTTTTGCTGCAGGATGACGGGACGTATCAGAGTAAGGGTTCTACGCGGCGACAGCCCGTTTTTTCTCATTTTTCCATGCGACGAGCTTTGAAGCTGTATCACATGGTTCTATCAGTGTTTTCTACCGGTAGTTCTCGCTTAATCGCTCCAACAAGTGCTGTAACTAGCTGGCGGCGCGTCAAACGCACCTCCTGACACGCTCCATCATCCGCAGCGAACAAGATTGTGACTTTCTTCCTGCGCAAGCATTTGTCAAACCAGCCATCCATTTGGGAAAAAAACATTCCTCTTTCTTTCCTCTTTCTTATAATGTACAACGATTTTTCCAGAAAATTTGAGGTATTTTAAAACGGATGACTTGTAGGCAAAGCTTCTGAGCCCCTGAAACGCTCGACTCTGTGCCCACACTTTAAAAATTTATTGGGGAGCCATTTCATGCTTTTGGAACGCATTCTCATGAGCAAAAGGAAGTTCCACCTTTAGGACATGATTCGACCATGAAAGATAACGTATTCCTATTTATGGTTAGTCAAACCTTAAAATCCGGTAAGGCATAGGCAGCGGTCGTGCACGTGTCCTCAGTGTGTTGAGTAAAGTGCATTATCTAGTCCTCATAGGTCCTGTGCTTACGACCCTTCCATCCCCTTCCTTATACCCACACTCCCCCCCCCACTAGCGACCAAGTGCGACCTGGAAGGAATTCCCTCAAGGACGATGTACACTTATTGGCAGCCCCCGTCGCTCTATTTTTATCCTTTATTGAAAAAAAGCAGTCAACGCTGAGACATGACCATTTGCACCTGAATAGTAAGCGGCAGTCAGCCTACTTCTCCTTGTGGTTCTACAATTCCTAGGTGCTTTGCGCGTCTATGGTCGTGCTTGGAATCGGCTTCTTGTGAGAAAAAAGCTTGAAGCTAACCCGAAGAAGCTCCCATGAAACGACGCCTTGACTACCAGCAATGCTCGCTTGCTTACTCAGAAGTCATTTTATTTTCAAGAAGTATTGTCTAGTTCCAGAGGTTTTTGTATGAAAGTCCGCGCGTTCATTGATAGCATGGAAGTGCATTTGGGCAGGTTGTGGGTCTAGTCGGGGCAACTTAAGACTTTATTGCGACGTGATTCGTCAGAAGTAAAGTGCTGCTGGGGGGAGTTCCGTCGCCGAAATCATTACCTTAATTTATCTGCTGCCGTATATCTCATTGGCAGTAGTATTCCGATTTTTCAGCGTTTGTCTCTCGTTACCGAGCCCACTTCCAACTGCTATATAGAGCTTTTAGGTGTACAGGCCGAGTATAGAGTGCCGTTCATGACTACGTCAGCGTCTGCTTAATTTCGTGTGTAAATTACACTGCCTTCAGTCATCTTCCCTAGTTTCGATTTCTTCCCTATACGATTTTATGGGGCAGACCGGCACAAGGGTTTTTCAGATGACTCACCTCCTGCACAGACAAGCATGTAAACAAGGGGAATGTGAGAATACAGTGGGAAATCCCTAACGCTAAGGGGTCATGGCTACGGCGGCAAGAGTGAAACCTGAAAATCAAGTTTCTCGGCAAACGAAAGTGTTACCATTACATCAGTCGGACATGCATCACTCTTCATCCTATTAGCTTCTCGCTAACACTTTCCGCAATGAACCCGTTATGAATAGCCCGACAGTCGCAAAGATTTGGAAGTTTCCCACGAAAAAACTCATTTATTTCCAGTTTTTGAATTATTTCTCGGTCTCTTTTGCACCATTTTGATGATCACGGATCGTGCTATTGTCTGCATTGCGCATTTTCATGTCTCCCATTCTCTCCAACTAGAGGTGATGCAGGGGAAAGTACTGTAGGGGAACAGAGGGCGGATTACCATACACGCTGTGGTCACACCCCAGTACGGCTCGGGTAAGGTGAAATGACGGCACCAGTACGACCAGTTCCAGAATTTACTCCTCCGATACGACCCTCCTCCTCCCTCCCCCCGCAGAGTTTCTTCTCTGGTATGACTCCCTCTCACGTCCTACCTGCCAACTTCCCATATTCTTCCAGCTGCCTACCAGTTTTCTAATTCTAAGAAGTTTTCCAGTTTTTCCAAAGTAGGCAGGCGGCGTTGAGCGGTGGAGCCCCTTTCCAATTAATCATCAGATTCTTTCATGAGAATTTGTGGTTATATAGTAGAGGCGCCACCGATTAGGGAGATATATAGCGTGGAACGAGAAAATCGGCAACCGAGACAGCTAGGTACGACCCCCCCCACCCCATCCCTTCCCTTCCAGCCGATTGGATACGACTCCCGGATGGCATTTTCTCAAGGATTGTGTGCCCTGATTGTGATCAAACCAGTTCAAGACTGCATTCTCTCTGGCGTCGGACTGATGGGACTGGGACCGAGGCCTTCCGGATGGAAGCTGATGACTGGCTGGCTTACTCCCCCCCCCCTCCCCCACCTCCCCAGGTATACGCTATATCCCATCCAATTGCATCCTCTATTCTGAGTAAGGAGCTATGCGTGGCGCATAATCCTAACGATTCATCTGCTGCTCTGAATTCTTTCGCATCCTTACTCTTTACCTCTTTACTGGGAATTGTACCTCTTTGAGCTTTTCTCTCCAGATTTCTCATACTCACTCATTATTTTTTCCCATTTTTGCTTCTGACATTTCTTTGCTAGTATTTTCTCTGCAAAATCATAAACAGATCGAGCCGTGGCCATTGCTGCTTTGGTTTTCTGCAAGTACTGCGTCCAGACTCATTTATAACGCACAGTACCATTTCCAGTTACTCTGTTACTCCATGATTTACTTCTGTCACCATTTATGGATAGCCCAGCCACTATGCATGGATCCTTGGCAGTGTTTTGCGTTCTTTGCTTGCACTGCTGACTCACCTCACTCGCAGCTCCACATCTCACCCTACAAAAAGTTATTTCTCTTCGTGCCTGCACTTCTGCGTTCACAATTTCTCTCTGAGAGCAATAATAACCTTTTTAGGGTGACTTTGACCATAATGCGATTATTCCTCTTTATTTTTTCTGGCATTAGACAGATGCTCATACGAAGAGCTGTCTACTCGTCGACAATATTCGATTGTAATGCGTAGTGAGACATAGGTTCTGTCTGTACATCGAGGGCTGCGCACCCTGCGTCGGATCAGTGCAAGGACCGTTGCCATGTGGTGGAAACGCGTAAGTGGCCATGTCATAATTCTAAAAATACGTTAGGAAACAAACTATCACAAGAATTCTGTTAGTGAGTTATAAGCAAACGCCTCGAACCTAGGTGGGACCGAAACCACAGACATCACTTCTTTAGGCTAATACGCTAATTATTTTCTCTGCTCGACGATTTTGCGCCGTACCTTTACAGCACTCTTAGGCATTGCTCCAGTCTGCGGTCCTGCGCTATACTCTAAAAGGAGACTCTCGCGGCCGAAAAGCTGTCCGATACGTCTATCGGATTTGGCCGTGTGGGCGAAAGAGTCGCGTTGCGAGAAGCGGTTCTGATGCGTATCGACGGGCGATTCGGCGAAGCATTTGGGCGAAAAAGTCTAGCTGACCACCCTGGCGTGTTCCTCTATGGCGGAACCTGCGAAATCAATACGCATCTTTTGCTTTTCGCCTAATCGCTGAACCGCGGCCGTTGGCGACTCTCCGATCAATAGTATACTTTTTTTTTTGCATTTCGCCCAACGCGCCTGTTTCGTCAGCGTCTCAGACTGTGAAAACTGCCTCTACCCAGGGCACAGCATTCGATGGGGATTTTTGGTCGAGCCTGTACGACCCCCCCCCTTTTTGGGGGTTCGGTACGACCCCCCCCTTTTTACTGTTTGACGTCACATAATTCCTGAAATTAGATATAAACAATTAGATATAAAAAATAGATATAAACAGTCCTACCTAAATTGACTTGATTTACTTATGTACAAGCGTTTGTGATCAAAAACACGATGAGTAGCATACACACAGCATAAATGCGAGTTAAATGAGACTATGATTAAAACCAAAAAACAAAAAGCGGTATAACAGAAAAAGAAAACAAAAAAGAAATACGCCTAAAATGCATTAACCCCGAGATGTGGAGTACGGTAGCAGAGATGCGTACGTAATTGCAGCCGTGACTGGAGCAAACGGCTATTAGCCATGGAGCGAGAATTTTCAGCAAAGTAGGGTGTCTTTGAAGGACCATAACTTCCTCAAAAGCGGACCTGTGGGGAAGAGGAGAGCGTATTGGTAAATTAGAAGGTTTGATCTTCCTGAAAGTACTAAAATGTTCATGAAGGTCGCGAAAATCACAGAGAAATCTGCCATAGGGATTCGTTGGGGAGTGAAGGGTTGAAGTTCAAGTTGAACAGGTTTGAATCAATATATTTTTTTGTAACTCAACATTTCACAAATCTGAGAACGGATCCGAGCTTCTCAAGATTTTCTCTTTCTAAAAACCTATTGAACTGTTCCTGAAGCTCTCGGGATTCATGAGATCTCGCGATGGGGATTTCTTAGGGAGCACTCCCAGCCGCGCGAAAAACCCGTTTCCTGTGCACCGTTTCAAGTGAGCGTGTTCGAATAGCCAGGAACGCATGTAGAACGTATCCTGTGGTGGAGCAGGAGCAGGATATGGTTCGTTTAGCGCCGATCACGCTGACTTTGTATGCGCGCGCACTGAGGTCCGCGCAGAAGTGATGGGATGGTGCAACTTGTGCATAATGTGTGTCCACGCGCGCAAATGTGTCTGTAGGATTCAGGGAGGTCCATGGCGAACCTGTGCACTTGTCTACAGTGTTTTCCCTTGCGGATGATGTAGCGTGTCCGTGTCGACGCCGCCAGATCTGTGCTCCGATAGTTGCTGATTCCGATAAAGGAGACCAAGTGCTGGAAAACGTCTGGTACGAACGATATGGTAGTCCTGTCGTTTGTCAGAAAAAAAAAGGTTGGCTCAGCGCCAAGCGTGATCGCGGACACGCCCCATCATCCGCAGCAAACCAGAGTATGAGTTGTAGTGTTTAATCACTTACGAGATGTTGTCGACTTATTAATAATTCCAATTATTTCGGATTAGTTTGATGGATGAAAGTTTTGTACTCATTTTTTACATATCCGAGTTCTCTACGAAGCAAGTTCCGCTACACAGGATTCAGCACACTGACACCTTTGCGCTGCTCGATACTGGCTACCGCACTCATTACGACCCCCCCCCTCTCCTGGCGGCCAAATACGACCCCCCCTATGGGGATTCCCCAACCAATGCTGTGCCCTGTGCCTTACGTTCAACGTGATGAGCTGGTTAGCCGATGGCGGCAATGAATTGCGAGGCCGGAAGACTTCACGCTTTGAAGAAATGGAGAATGGCACTGAGTCGCTGACTTTGACTAGACACCATCGTTGAGAAGTGTAAACGCAATGGGGATGGTGCCGGTGCCCCCCCCCGCCTCGAGTAGTCAGCAGTCACACGGCTTTTCCATGCAAGCGCCACTCTAGGAATCAGAAGCTGCTAGGCAGTACTAGGGGTGGCTGGACCTGGATCATGATCGAGCCCTCTTTCAAGCCGCCAGACTTTCTTGTCAGCTAAGCAACTCCTACTGTACTAGCTTCATTTCAACGAGTGTGCAGCCTAAGCTTGCAAACCGTGTTCGCGACCTGCACTGCTCCAAGGAAAATTCTCCACGCTCGCCACGCCTTAACGTGTGCGTGATTCCGAACGATATTGATCAACATCCGCAGCATCCTTCAGAGTTCCCAGGTATGCATGACTACGGTACTGTATGTACAGAAATATTACTGCAGTGAAGCAAGTATTCCTGTTTTCTAGCGAGAGTGGATCTGCATTTGTGGCTATCCTTGCAACAACCGGTTAACTAACCATAAGAGCTGAAATGGTACAGCGGCGAGTATGGCCGCTTTTCACGCGCACTCTGCTAACGGTAAAATCAGAGCTCGAGTTGGCTTTGGGGATCTGTAAGGAGAAACAAACGCACAACTGTACGTCGGACCCTGCTAAGTGCCAAAGCTGTAGACCACACCGCAACTAGAATACAAAAAAATTCAACTCTGCTTCCGAATAAAAGTAGAGTTTGCGGCAGACACTTTGAAGTTTTATGGATGTCTTTCTTGAATCTCCCTCTCTCCTTGACTCTCGATACACTTATTTCCAACCGATTTTTATTAGCTCCATTTTTTATTTGCCATTCTATTTTTCTGGGTTTTTCATGGATTGTTGAGTGCGTTCCGTAATGAATAGATATAATTTCAGACGCGCGGGTTGAAGTTCCAGATGCTTTTGGTGCGAACTGGAGAGAAGGTATGTTGCGGCTTTGGCATTGAACTCTCCTAACCTATGACCTTCATAAATACCTTGATAATTAAATTCAAGAAAACTTTTTTTTCGACCATCGTGTGTTTTACAGATAACTGAATTCCTGTCAATTTGTAGCTTTTACTGGTCAGAAACTTGTGATTTATCCCGTTATGTGGCCTAACTCGAACGTTGCTTACCCGGAACCCCCTTTCTCTTCTCATAGATACTATGTTTATTTATTTGTTCAAATTTGAATTTTACGATTGAAAATTACGGTTTCTTATTCGAAATGGTGTTTGCTTTGACCACGTGGGCGGAGATAGTCAACCAATGTCGGTTCACGCGTCCTTGCTTTTAACCGTCTCAGAATTAGTTTCACCAATAATGGCCTATACAATACCCACCCTAATTTTTCGAGAAAAAAACGAAAAAAAGTGCCGATTCGCATTTTTTCTTTTTTTTTATAACTCACTGTAAATTTTTTCTCATATAGGAACCTATACTTTTAGACTCAGTTCGTCGAGTTGTATAAGCAGGCATCCTGAGCAGCTGAAAAAAGCAAAAAATGAAACTCTGGCCTCCTATTCGAAGTACCGGAGGGCACTCGTTAGCGAGCGAGTCTCGCTATAATTGTAACCAGGGGGCAATCGTTGGGAATTAAATCATTCAGGAATCAAATAGTGTACCATATCGCGTAAAAAAGGATTAGAAATTAGATAGCTGTGTTTCCCAAAAGACGCTGATCCTTATGGTACAATTTTTTTTTCTGAAAATAGAGGAGTTTCGCTCCATGTCATTTTCGGACGGTATGGCCGTTTGCAGTTCGAAAAATCTCACGCATTGGTTCAGTTCTGACCACACGAGCACTACTGGCCTAATGTATGGAGCTCTGTTTTCCCCAATATTCGAGAAATTCAAGAGCGAAGTCGAAATGAAGGGGTTTCCACCACCATTAAACACTCCGTCGATACGGCAGGACGACATGCTAAGATTTTCAGGCGTGTTCCGACGGAATTCGCAGCCTGTGAGAGGCCCATCATGGGGACATCGACATATGAAGCGAAACTCCTCTATTATCGCAGAGAAAAAATTGTACCATACAAACAGCTATCTAATTTCTAATCCTTTTTTCACGCGATATGGTACACTATTTGATTCCTGAATGATTTAATCCCAACAATTGAACCTGGTCACAATTATAGCGAGATTCGCTCGCTAACGAGTGTACTGAGGTACTTCGGTAGGAGGCAGCGTTCATTTTTTTGTGAACTTTTTCAATTTTTAGGACGCCAGCTTATAGAAGCTCGATCGAGCTGAGTCTAAACAGCGTACCCCATTTATATGAGAAAAGTTTAGCAGATAAACGGTTATAGCATAATAGGCAAAAAACGCGAATGGGCGTTTTTTTTTTCGAACAATTAGAGTGGGTATTGTAGTTAGACTGTCTGCGACCATAAATGATCTGCTTTTCTATGTCAATGAAGTGTGAGCTTTATCACTAGTGCTCTATCGCTAACGTGTGTGTTAATCCAGGTATTCCGGAGTCATCATTCAACGTCGAACTGATGACAACTCCTCCACCTCTGGATCCGTCAAATCAATTTATACCACCATTTCAACCTTCACCGATGATCCACGATGGCCATGCCGAGATTTTGCGACCACCTGTGAATCCACCGCCACCCTTAGCTATGACGAGTACGCCGTTTCCGCACACTACAGTCACGGCATTTCCTACGCTAATTCCATTTGAACCGAGTATTGATGAAGTTGGAGACAGCAGAATCATTCAGAAAGAAATCACTGATGTGCCGTTTGTTCAGACGATCGTCAAGGTAGGGGAAGCTACAAGAGTAAATTTGTGACCTCAGGGGTATACAGTATCCCAAAACTGGACGTAAAACTAAATGTGTTGATCCGGTGAACGCGCACAATCGCGTATCGAAAATTTGTAAACAAAACCATTGTCAGGGTGAAGCCGGGAAGAGAGGTCGACTCACCGCCTACGGGGTGAATGGATCCGCAGCTGCAGGTGCGTGCCACTTTCTCCACATGAAAGTGTTGTGAAACGGGGTAGGAGCGAAGGGACACCCGAGTGCCGTCTCTCTATTCCTACCGACCAGCATCATCACACATGCTGCACATTAAAGGCAGTTGGCACGCATGGCAGGACGGAATTCCGCGACCCTGAGCAGGCGCTGCATAATGCCTTTTCCAAGGGAGGTGCCCTTATAAGGGCCCTATCAAGCCACAACATTCCGACCCAAACGCCCGCCACGCCCGCCCGCCCACAAATGGACGACCGTTCCTGACGCTCTAATCGATTCATTTGCTAAGCAAATTATGAAGCGGCCGTGATGCTGCATGGATATATGAGTACACATATGCAGCCGTACCTTCGGTAGCGGTTATTGGCAAGATGCCTACAGGAAACTCGTCCAAAATTGATTTCTAACACATTGAGAACGGAGGCTCTTTCTTCGCAGGATTTTGACCGTTTCACTCCGTTCTTTCGCCATTTCCCCACTATATAGCGCCCTACTAGCATTTTAGGCCGAGCACCAAATCATCGTGCGTTTAAGGTGG